>OY821518.1:0-205000 GCA_963682025.1 Cordilura impudica | reverse complement strand
GAAGCGTCAGCGTTTAAAACTATACAATTTCGTTTGTATTGAGTATCTACTGTAATATCTGACAATAATTAATAAAATTTCAATATACATATATGTATATCACCCTCAGAATCGCTTATATATTATTTTTGATTGGTTTAATAGAGGAAATTTTTGCATATTTTGGTATATATTATACATATGCATTTCATGCAAATATGCAAAAAAATATTGAAATATGCATATCGTTTTCAACTCTATTTTCAATGAAATGAATTCATCAATATGCAAATATGCAAAATCCGAGGTCTATTAATAAATAACTAACAACAGATTCCAGCGCTCCATGTTCGAGTGAAATTTCCAGGCAACTTCAAGTTAGCCGATTCACAAACCAACACGTTTTTGGTTTATTGTTATTGTGTATAGAACAAACTCATTAACAAACACATTAACATATTTAATAAACACACACATAGCATTGTATAATTTTATGTATGTGTTAGTAGCAACTTTAAATGCAATTTACTTAAAATAAAGAAAAAAAAATTAAAATCTGTAAATCTGGTGAACAGCTAAAAAGAAAAACCTTTCAAATAATATACGTTTGGTCAAAGTCAGGGTAAAATGGTAGAACAAAACATCGGTAACAAGAAATCGCCTAGCCTATCAATATTATAGATAAGTATCTTGTCAGTTGAAGAACCGACTGAAAATGACGGAAACTTTAGAACTATTTTGAGATATATTGCAAAAGGTGATGAAATATTTTAAAGTAATTTTGATATAATAATAATTTCTTCCTTTCCTTAGACATATGAGTTTTGAATCTCTCCGTGAATGTGTGTGACTATTTAAAAATTAATCTTTGGTCACAATAAGTCTATGGACAAAGTTTCAGATCGATCGGATGAGGGGAAATGGGGTTTAAATCATTCCGTGACTGTGTCACGTAACTATGCATGACTTTGTGTGACTATTTTAAAATTAATCTTTGGCCACAACAAGTCTATGGAAAAAGTTTCCGATCGATCGGATGAGGGAAAGTGAGGCTTTAATCACTCCGTTACTGTGCATGTGCGTGAAAACAGTTGCGCGTTAGATTTTTAAAACTTTGTCGATGTAAATGGAACAACAGGAAAATAAATTTCACAAACTTTACTTGAGACAGTCGAAAACCTACAGTCTGTCCTTAAATAAACAGATTGTAAATATAGAATTAATAGAAAAAAAAAAGAATTCCGATGCTTTTAATAAAGTAAAATCTACTCTTGTTTCCGAAGATGTAATATTGGTGTATCCCAATTTTGATTTGATTTCGATCGATTTAACTACTGACGCATCAAATTTCGCAATTGGCGCAGTGCTCTCTCAAGGTGGTAGGTCGATAAGTTTGATATCAAGGACTTAAGTAGAACCGAAGAAAATTATGCCGCCATGAAGAGATGTTGGGTGCGGCACTGCTAAGGTGAATATTTTTACCGACCATTAACCACTTACTTATGCTTTGAGCAACAAAAATAACATTAGCAAAATGAAACGCTGGTTGCATTATAAGCCAGGCAAGGCAAATGTGGTTGCTGATGCCCTTTCGCGAATTTCACATAGTGTTCCGGCGAATAAATTGAGGTCAAGCATCCACAGTGATGAAAGTTAATCACATACTTTAATTTTTTTAATTGATGTTTTTAAAAATCAGATTTTGTTAAAGATAGATCAAACAACATCGTACCAGTTTCGAATAGTTTTCCCGACATACGATTGTTGAACCGCATTACGATCAGCATCGTAAGGCGGTGGAATACGCCAAAGTTAATGATTTATATAACGATACTATGATTTTGTATATTGTTAAAATACCACTAACGAGTGGGAAAATTTATGAAAATTTTGTAATACGGCCCGTAAAGAAAAACGAGAAAATAACTAAATTCTCATTTAAAGAAATTTAAAAAAATAATAATGAAATATATGGAGAAAAAGATAATTGTATTGATTATAATTCCATCAAAATTTGTAACACAAATAGAATAATACATTTAAGTAATAATACTTGCATACCAAAACTACTTAAAAGCCAAGCATCTTCCTGCACATACAGTAACAGTCAACACATCCCACTAATAGAAGAAATACATCGAGGACTGATACTGCTAAACGACTACAACGGCTCTATAATATTCGACAATACGGAAAAAAATCTTACCGGCGCATTTCTGATCAAATTTAGTAATTCTACAATTGTGGCGTAGTATCGAATGTATCGTAGCTGGGAAAGTCCCAAGATAAAAACAATTTCCACCATATTACAGCCAACACCATAATGAAATATATGGAGAAAAAGATAATTGTATTGATTATAATTCCATCAAAATTTGTAACACAAATAGAATAATACATTTAAGTAATAATACTTGCATACCAAAACTACTTAAAAGCCAAGCATCTTCCTGCACATACAGTAACAGTCAACACATCCCACTAATAGAAGAAATACATCGAGGACTGATACTGCTAAACGACTACAACGGCTCTATAATATTCGACAATACGGAAAAAAATCTTACCGGCGCATTTCTGATCAAATTTAGTAATTCTACAATTGTGGCGTAGTATCGAATGTATCGTAGCTGGGAAAGTCCCAAGATAAAAACAATTTCCACCATATTACAGCCAACACCATTAGAAGAAAAATTCGAAAGGCTCTTAACAGTTGAAAGCTTGAGTGAATTGCCCCTCAACAACACACATGAAATTCAAACGATTAAAATAGGTGCAATAGTAAATGGAGTATCGACTATGCTGTATTGTTGCTCATCGCGATTAGCCTACTTACCCTACATCTCTTCAGAGTTCTCCAAAGAACAAAAGACAACCATTCAGAGGTATACTCCTATTTACGCCCTGCCCCGGCAGTGATCCTAACCAACGTTCAACTAAGGAGCAACACATATACGTCAAACATTCGATTGAACGATATTCCTTATTTCTAATAAGAAACACAATTGAGGACAAATGTATCTAAGAGGGAAGGAGTTAACGCTACAAACGTTCAACAACTAAAACAAAAAGTGCTGATCTAGCATCCGCATTGCAGCTGGTCATCACGTCTACATATTGCGCAAGTTCCCACGTATCTAGCATCGACGGTGTAGCTGGTTATCACAACTATTCCACAAGTTCCTACGACAAATATGCTGAGTCCGTATCTGCAGCAAACAAGAATTCCAGGGAAAAACATCAGGTGTTTGAAGGTAGCTGGTGTGCAACAGATTTAAGAATTATATATGTTAATTGTAAGTTTAGTTTTAGTTCAGTTCAGTTTTGGTCAATAAAGAATCAACAACGGATTTTAATCCGAAAAAAAAAAATTTTTTTATGTTTAAATAATTTTTCAACATTTAATTATACCCTATACCACTATGTGGTTTGGGTATAATGACTTTATGCTGCTGTTTGTAACAACCAAAAATATTTGACCTAGACCCATCTTTAATTATACCGATCGAATCAGAATCACTTTCTGAGTTGATTTAACAATGTCCGTCCGTCCGTCCGTCCGTCCGTCCGTCCGTCCGTCCGCCTGTGTGTCCATGTAAACCTTGTAATCAAACTGCAGGTCGCAAATATGAATATATTTTCATGAAATTTGGTATGTAAGCTTTTATCGGCCATAGGATGAATGCTATTGAAATTGGTGAGAATCGGTCCATGTTCAGACCTAGCCCCCATACAAATTACCCCTATGAAATCGACATAAATTGTCATAAGATCCGAATTGTCATATAGATCTTACTCAAATTGGGTTTATATGCGTTCATTACATCCATTAATGAGTAGTCCAAAAATGATCCCTTTGGCCCCATATAGAGCTGCTTCCCGATTTTCACTTAAATCTATTAAAAAACAAAAATATTGCACTGATTCTTCTCAAATTTTGTTTGTATATATTTTTGCAAAATACAAGAGACTTTACCAAACATGATCAGGATCGGTCCATTTGTGGACCTAGTCCCCATATAGATATAGCATCCGATATGAACTTTTTCATATCTGCAGCCAAAAAAATTAATAAAAATCCCACTCAAATTTGGTTCTTGCTTATTTTCTATGTCCAGTTAGTTGGGCCTAAGAGATAGGGTTTCTAAACGCATGGTATAGGGTATCGTATAGTCGGTCTGTGTAATTTGTGTAATTGTATAATTGCTGTTCGAAGCACGGTTTTTTGTTGACATGCCTATACTCGTAATAGTGGTATAAAGTGCTTCTTACTTCTTTACTTCGATGACATTATTATTAAAATAAATGTCAAATTATTGTCTCTGCCACAAATAATAAATGATGTCTTCTCCGTTCTGACAAATGTCATTGATACCAAGACGTGAAGACATGCTTCTTTTTATTTGGTTTGAGGAAAATATGGAACACATCAAATAAATGACGGTTGGCGAACGTGCTACATTGTGTCTGTGTCAGTATACATACATATATACTTATGCATGAATATGCCTTCTTGGTAGACATTAGACATTAGTTATAGTTGTGTGTAAATGGCAATATCGAATCGATCACTATAATGAATGTTTTATAAAGGTATTTAGATTTTAATGGACAGTTTAATGCGTAATGAATGTAATTTATCGCGCTTACGCAATTATCGAAAATGATTTAAGTACAGTTTTAAAGAGGGGTGTCAAGATAACTACGAACGTTTGTATGGTTATAATGTATCATTATCACTTTCTGTTAAGGTCTGCAACATAGGTAAAGTGGGGATTCATTCAGGGAAGCCAATTATTATTGATATGTATATTTTTTTGAAATAACTATACATCATTTCGTGAAAAAAATTGTTTTCGAAAAAAAATGTATTGATACATTGTACATTAGGGCGGGTCGATTTAAAAATCGCCCAAGTGACAAGGAAAATCATATTCTAGGGATCAAAATAAGAAACTTTGCCCAAGGAACCATACCTCTAAAACGAATTCTGATGTCCCGACTTTTGACCTGTCTGTCTGTCTGTCTGCCATGGGGCAACCCCATTCCCCCTCATGCAATTGATCTGAAATTTGGCCCATAGTCTTGTTTTGACTACAGATTAATTTTGGGGTAGTCACGCAGAGTCACGCATAGTCACGGAGTGATCTAAAAGTTATTTACCCTCATCCGATCAATCTTTTTGAATAACATAACATAGTCAAGGCGTATGATTATTATTTAGAAGATAAGTATACGTATGAGTGTTAATTTTAATATTAAATCAAATATAGTCAGCCCAATTCTAAACATAAAATGTTGATTTTTGAAATGTTTGTATGGGGTGTGCCACTGGCATGGATGGGTCGGCCCTCCAAAGTTAGTGGCGGTCGATCATACATTTGAACTCGATTGGGGCACTCTAAATGGGTCAAAGTGAGACAGACAGATCAAAATTCGGGGCATCAGAATTCGTTTCTTATTTTGATCCCTAGAATACGATTTTCCTTGTCACTTGGGCGATTTTGAAATCGACCCGTCCTAATCACCATCATAATCATCATCATGATCGTAATCATTATTATCTTCGTTATCATGATTATAATCATCCCTATCATCATCATTGTCGGCTTCTACGGGTAGAATTAATAATTCCAATGTCAACTGTGGTATTTTGTGTGTATTTTTTCTTTATTGGTTTTACTCATGCTGAAAACGAATGAATGTGAAGTAAGCAGAAATCTATTAAATATGTCTTCATAAGTTTTTTGCAGGCTGTAATTACGTCCCTATAGTTTTTGAAATATTTGTTTCTAGCCTCTTGATTTTCTTCTGAAAGCTCACCAGTCGGCAAAAGGGCACTGGCTATTATTTACGGTCCGTTATTAAAAAATATGTGAAGGGCAGGTGATATTTTGTACTGTGGATATGTTTTAACAAAATGTTTTGCAGTATGGTGAGCAAAGTCACAAAAGCTTTCACTAATGACCTCGTGGCCACACTAAACGACAATAAGTATTACGTGCATTCTGTTAGTTAACCCTAGGTCAAATATTAATATATTAGTTTTAAGCTTTAATTTTGAATGAACATGAAGTCATTTCGTGATAATTTCGAGTTCGGAGGTAATTTTTAACTACTGTTGTCATTAAATTAGAATTCGTTGCAAATAAAACAGAATTTTTTTTCGTAAGTGTGCGTGAGTCAAACTTAACCCACGCAACCATCTCTAAGAGAAACCAAACTCATTTGTACCGAAAATAAAGATAAGCAAGTAAGCTAGTTATAGCCGGTCTGGACCGACTATACGATACCCTATACCAAGCGTTTAGAAATATGGAAAAGTTCATATCGGATGCTATATTTATATGGGGACTAGGTCGAAAAATGGACCGATGCTGGCCATATTTGGTAAGGTCACTTATTTTTTTGCAAAAACATATACAAACCAAATTTGAGAAAAATCTGTGCAATATTTTTGTTTTTCATGGATTTAAGTGAAGATCGGGAAGCAGCTTTATATGGGGGCTATGACTAAGAATTGTCCTATAGGGTTTATTTTTGGACTGGTGATTAATGGGTGTAATTAACACACACAAACCCAATTTGACCGAGTTCTATATGATAATTTGGATCATATGAAAATTTAAGTCGATTTCATAGGTGTCATTTATATGGGGACTATGTCTGAACATGCGCCAATTTTCCCAATTTTAAGATAGAAGCTTACACACCAAATTTCATCAAAATATGTTCACATTTGTGACCTGTAGTTTGATTACAAGGTTTACATGGACATACAGACGGACAGACGGACGGACGAACATCGTTAAATCGACTCAGAAAGTAATTCTGACGATGACGATTTGACAATTTTTGCTCCAAAATTACAATTTTTCATATTTAACTAAAACGTGGCAACCTTTACACATTTTATAATTAGCTTTTTGCTTGCGTTTTTTTTTTGCAATCGGAAGGGAGTTAAAAAGAAAATGACAATTAAAGAATACGTGTATGTGAAGTTTTGTGTGTATAAATACAGACAAAATAGTTATATGTACTTTTAACTTTTTTTTTGCCCTGTAATGACAGGTAAAACCCATTCAGTAACACAACTTTTAAAAATTGATATTCCTGATTTGTTTGTTATAGAATGTATCAAGGTTCAGAAAATACACACATCAAACATACAATGTTCTGTTCTAAAGCAGCCAACACATATTTTTATTTTCATATCAATTATATGTGTTTCTAAATTTTGTACGGTGCCGAACACAATCATGAATGTGTTTCGTTTTAATAATTGGTTACACGAACATGTTTCTATCACGTATTTTTTGTTTCGAACACACATAAACTACACAGGTTCGAGTGTAGCTTTATTTTAAGTTCGTGTTCTTGCACGCGAACAGCTAAAAATTAAAACTTTATCCACTCGCGATCCGAAAAATCTGATACACCCTTATAAAAACGACAACAATTGTTTCAACTAAATATATTTAAAAAAAACTAAAATAATTCATTAGCAGTTATCAAAAAATAAAAATAAAAAGATGTCTGCTACATGGCAATAGTCACTTATCAAATACACTCCATGTGCCATATTAGTTTAGCCTGGTATTGCCAAATTTTTTTTTTTAACCTTAAATAAATACCAACAATATGAAAAAATATAATAATAATAAAGTACGTTCTCTTTAAAAAGTTCCTAGTTATTTATAAAAAATTAAATAACTATTAATAGATTTTAATAAAAAACAAAAATTAGTCAGACTTTCATAAATTTGGGCAAGAATTTTCAATTTTCCTAATTTAAAATTTTTTGTACCATGTTTTGATAAATTCAATATATTTGTTTTGTAAGCATTTTTAAGCATTTTAAATATATTTCCTATTAAATAATTTTAAAGGTTATTCTTTAATATTTGTCAGATTCTAATATTTTTCCTATAGAATAAAAAAGCTTAAGGAAAATTAATGAGAAATTATTTTCCGTAGACTTGACTAAAAAAATGAACTAAAACGGTAACAAGTTAGTTCGCTTAACCAATTCTGGCACTTTACTTTCCAAATTTATTGGTTAGGCTGCGTTCACACTACGTGTTTTGCTCCTGTTTTTCTTATTTTTTTAGCACGTATAATTTGTACACATAGTGTGAACCCTTTCAAATATTGTTTATGTACAACACATTTTTCAAGACATATGTAAAATTTTCAATTAGAGCAGGTTCTATTTTGGCAAGATAAACATATGAAAATACAACACTGCTTGTGGCGAAAGAAAAACAGAGTAAATTATAAAGATTAATATTGAGAGAAAAATAAATTGTTTAATATTAATTAACAATTAAAAAATATATAAAATATATAACTTTATTTTTAACAATAATTTTTTGTAAATTCACAAATTAAATCAGCTGTTGTTTACATTTAGAGGTTATGTCATACGGAAATACATATGTACGTTTGAACGCAAAAATTATGAATCGTATGTAAAACGGCAATTTTGACACACACATGGAATTACGTATGGATCGTAAAACTGAATTTACACATGGAAAATACACATAGTGTAAACACACCTTTACTTGTTACTTGGGTTTACACTATTTGAACTAATTTAGATTTATTTATATTTACTTATCTTTAGTAGAAAATAGCAGAAGAAACTATAGTTTTTTAACTTATTTCATTTTAGATTTAGATAACAGAACAAATTATATTTTAAATGCTTTGCAAGTTTGAGAGTCAGAATTGAATTGTCTTTTTAATAATATTTAAAGAACCCTACAACTTCAATGCAAATGTAAAAACGGCAATTATGTGTGAACCAAATTTAAATAAAAAATGCAAGGAAGCGTCTACTACGAAACTATTATTTTAATTTTATTATTTTCAAGTGCGCGTGCAGCGCTCATTTTAAAAGAAGTGATGACTGTTGAATTATTTTGCAATTGACGAAGATGTTGTCACATTGGGCCTACGTGTCTTAACTTACACATGTATTCTTTAACCTTCATGTTATTTTTAGTAACTCATTCAATTATTTGACGGATAACTTGTGAATCGGATTTTGTGATGTTTGATTTTGAATTAATCGATATTATGTACATCACTATTTTTCTTTAATTGTTTTGATATTTATTTCTGCTGTAAAATTGTAAGGTGTCCGCAAATATACTATTCATCTGATCTTTATTTTTTTTTTTTAGTTTTTACTTATCCAAAGCTATGAGCGTAGTGTTTTGTTATTGAGTCCTCATATCCCGGCTCTAACTTCTAACTTGTGTTTATTATATTTTTAGTATTAAATATTGAATTTTATACATATTATTATTAACATTTACCTGATATAAGGCAAAACTAAAATTGCCAATATTTCGCAATTTATCGGCAACTGAATTCAAATGGTAACCAACTCAACAGTGGTTATAATACACAAATAATAAAAGCAAGAAATGCTTTTTTCATGTACAAAAAACTGTTTTATTCACAATACATCAATTCTAGAGTCAAGGTCTTACTGTATCAATCACTAATTAGACCTATTATAACATACGGTTGCCAAATCTGGTTTAACATTTCTCCATCATATATGGAGAAAATTCGAGTTTTTGAAAGTGTCTAAGATCATGCACATCGCTATACAGATCTCCTAATAGCGATTATGTAAAATACATATCAAATCAAAAATTATACAATGCAGCAAAAATAAGTAGAATAGACAATTTTATTATTCATATAATTAGAAATTATATTGCGAAGAGCTCTGTATGCTATGAAAATAATTTAATATTACAGTGACGAAAGATACATACAAAAACCCTCCGAAGTGTATATGTACCACCTGAGGCTTTCGTATACCTCGACATTAAAGGATTTATCCAAAATGAAATAGGCATACCTATATTTTATCATATACATATATATAGGAGAGCCAATAAGAAAGCTATTTATTGCAATCAAATCACACTTGATAATACTAGGTTTGATACAAGTATTTATTCAGGTGATAAAAAAATTTTTCCAAACATAAATAAAAGAAAATTTTGGTGGCTTAACTAAAATCTCCCCTTCCTACTTTTACCCCATTGACTGAACCTTTTATCAAATAAATATAGAAGTGACCTTTTTAAATTTGTTTTGTTACATTATGCATTATTGTTACATTATATCATATCGATTATACTTATGTATATAAAATAAATCTTATGTATATAAATAATATATTTAAAACTTCATATATAACTAGTATACTTGAGAGCCTGATTATGGGACTATGTATAATAATAATTTATAGTTACTATTTGTTTATTTATAGTTCTAAGTACACGAATTTTCTTTAAACACTTAAAAAAAAGACAGTGGTTATAATATTGAGTTTAAGACATAGCCGAATTTAACACTTTTACTTGTTAATGAACGTTTTTTTTTTTTTTGTTTGCAATTAAAAATTGTTTGCACGAGAAAATTGCAAAAAAGACTAATGCGTGTGAAATAAGCAAAAGTTGAAAAAAAACTGCTGATAAGGATTTATATTCTACCCTATAAAATAAAATTTCTCAATAAAATATTTAAGAAATATATTTTTATATCTTTGCTAATACGATTACAAAATATATTCGAGTTTCGGGTATGTTTTGATTATATACACATCACTATTTTTTAAAATTGATTTCAGTTTATTTTTTAAGCAAATTTAGGATTCTTTAAAATGTATCAAATAGTTTAGATAGATTTTTAACTAATATTTCACGCTTTCATTTGAGGTATAGCAAAATTTTATTTATAATATTTTATTATTTGTAGTTATATTAAGAAAACTATGTGTTTAAAATTGACTGCAAAAATCAGAAAATGATTATTTTAAAAACAATTTTGAATATACAACCTTATTTAAAAATGAACTACAAACAATGGGACTATCAGAAATTATTATACTATTTTTAGTATATTCTAAAACGTGCTATAAATTTCTTTGTTTAAAAAGTTATTGTGTTTATGAATACTATTTGTTCAAAAAATTCTTTTTAATCTCCCAAAAAACTGATACATATAATTTATTTTATATAAGACCGTTGTATTCCTTTAGATATATTTAAGTGGATATCGGGAGGCTGCGTTATATGGAAACAATGTCAAAAAAACAGTGTAGAACTGTTTATTTTGATGATGATTATTTATAGATACAAGCAACACATTATCCTATTTAGAAGCATCAACACATACTTATTATGACCTGACCACATAGTGGTTAGAGTATAAAAAGACTTTATTTTTTGAGCAATGCATCCTTGAATTGTTTTTCTTTTTTTTTACAGCGTTTTCGAGATGGCTGTCAATCTCTTTATTTTAACTTGTCATATATATACTTATATTAACTTTCTTCATTTCTTCAAGATGTACTTTCTCATGTAATCGTTACACGAGATTAAACGACTATAAAAATTATAAATATCCGTATGTAAGACGTCAAGCGCTGGTTGTTGCAATGGTGGTATAATATTTCTGGACATAAAAACATAACCGAACAAAATTCATTATTTTACTATTGGCCATTCACCTATTTATGCTGATTTTACGACATACATTAAATTAGGATTTGGCTATGAATGAAAAAATATGTATGTTTACGTTTATACGAGCACGGTTTTTTATTTGTGAAATGCAGTTTTATAATAAATTTTGTCGACATTCACACAAAAGGTCGCTGGGTTGGTTGGTTTTTACGCCCTATACCACTATGTAGTCATTGTATAATGAGTTTGTGATGATGTTTGTAATTACCAAAAATATTTGTCCTTCTGTCCGTCTGTGTGTCAACATTGTAATCAAACTAAAGGTAGCAAATATGAATACATTTTGATGAAATTTGGTATATAAGCTTCTATTGGCCATAGGACGAACGCTATTGGAATTGGTAAAAATCGGTATATGTTCAGACCTAGTTCCCATACAAAGGACCCCTATGAGATCGACTTTAATTGTTCTAAGATTCAAATTATCATATAGATCTCGTTCAAATTGGGTTTGTATAAGTTTATTACCTCCATCGATCAGTAGTCCAAATATAAACTCTATAGGACAATTTTTAGTCATAGTCCACATAAAAAGTTGCTTCCCGACCTTCATTTAAACCTATCAACAACAAAATTATTGCACAGATTTTTCTCAAATTTGGTTTGCACATGTTTTTGCAAAAAATAAGTGACTATCAAATACACTCAGGATCGGTCCATTTTTTTACCTAGTTCCCATATAAATATAGCATCCGATATGAACTTTTTGAGATCTACAGGCACAAAAATCAATAAAAATTCCACTCAGAGTTGGTTCATTCATATTTTCTATACCCAATGAATTGGACATAAGACCAATTCTCTAAGCTCATGTTTTTTTTATGAGTATGCTGCTGTCAATGGTGGTGACGGTGTTAATAATTTAGCTGAATCTAAATAGAGTAGTGGAAATAAATATAGAACCTATCGATATTTTGCAGCATAAATGCTAGTTGATAATTTTTTGTTGTTGTTTAACTTTCTGTCACTAGACATAGGTTGGTTGAGTATACATAGTAACGTACTCATATACCAGGATTGGTTGCACACTTTACGTGTGGATTACAAATTAAATATAAATCGAAAAGTTATATCATATAACCGGAACCCATGCAATTAAGTATATAACCTTACTGCATGCTGAGCAGAATCACGAGGATAAGAAAAAACACCGCAACGTGTTTACATGCAAGCTTAAATACGTAGTTTTGTTTGTGTTTAAACACAGGTTTGAATACGTAGTTTTGTTTATGCAAGGATAATGCACACATATAATGATCAATTATATTTGAAAGCATGTAAAAACATAGATAAAAGTCTATATTTATGTTGGTTGGCCAATGTAGTTGTTTATTATATTTATATTTATTTTAGCTAGTAAGGCCTAAAGTTCTTTTTGTAATTAAAAATGCATTTAATCCATATTTTCCCAACGTTTCGTGAATGTTATGTTCACTTTATCAAGGGATTCGTCTATTTAAATTAAAAGAAAAATATATTTAACAACATTGCAAAAACTTTTACCACAAACAATTATGACTTACAGTAAGAAAAATGTTTTTATTACATTGAACAATAATTTGTTGTAGACAAACATAAAACAGTAAACATGAAAATTATATCAAACACAAACTTAAAAATTATATCACAGTTTAATTATAATATTGCAACACAGTAACTGGCATTAATGTTTTATGTGTCTTCTTTTAAGTTCATCGTCTTTTTTATTTTCTGTTGTATCCTTAACGTCTCTATTGTGAATCTTTTCTTTTCTATTTTTTCTCGATCTAATATTCGTATTTTGTCAAAATCTGCCGTATGATTTGTATTTTTTATATGTTGGGCTAATGCAGTACTTTCTTTTGATTTGTTTATGTCCATTTTATGTTCTGTTATTCTTGTTTCTAATGTTCTTTTTGTAGTACCAATGTAAACCAAATCGCAGCTTTGATCGTTTATTCCTTTACATGATATTTCGTAAACAACGTTGCTTTGTTGTTGTTTGTTTATTGGTGTTTTTATGTTTGTAAATATAGAGCTTAAAGTTTTATTAGGCTTGTAAGCAAAACATATGTTTTTCTCCTCTATTGTTTCTTTGATGTTCTGTTTGTCAGTGAGGCCCGGGATGTATTTTACACTGTAAAATTGTTTTTTCTCCTTGTCGGTATTAGGGTGGCCAGATGTTTTGTTTTCTATTTTCTTCACTGCATTCGTTATTAAAGTTTTTATAAGATTTTTTGGAAAGCTATTGTTTGCTAAAATTTTGGTTATCGTTTCTATGTTTTTAGAGTGATATTGTGTGTCACTAATATTGAGTACTCTGTCAATAAAATTTCTGGCAGTATTAATTATTTGGCTCCGTGGTTGTGTTGCATTAAAATTCATGATCCTTCCCGATGAAGTTTCTTTTGCATACCAGTCGAAATCTATTTTATTTCCACTAATACGTAGTTTCGTATCAAGGTATGCAATTCCAATTAAAAAAGTACCCTTTTTTAAAAAAGTATTTTTTTTTAAAAGAAATTTTTCTTACAAAAGCACGCTTTCTTAAAAAGTACCTTTACTTAAAAAAGTACTTTTTCTTAAAGATTACCATTTCTTAGAAATTACCTTTTCTTAGAAAAATACCTTTTGTAGAAAACTACCCTTTTTTAAAATTACATTTTTAAATTTTTTTTTATAAACCACCTTTTATTAAAAACAATTACTTTTTCTTTTGTAATTTTTGATTTCGAAAATAATCGAACACCCAGTTTGTTTAAACTTTATATACATCACTACTTTCTTTTAATTTTTTTGATATTTATTTGATACAAATTTATGCTTTATTTATTTATTTATTTATTTTCTTTTTTGATAAGGTAGGTGAGTTAAAAAACATTTTTAAAAACATATTATCTTAGCATGTTAATAAGAAAATTTTTTATAAAATAAATTTAATAAGTTTGTGCTGATTTTTTTTACTATCAATAATGCTTTACACAGGCATACATCTTATACCGATCGACTCTAAATCACTTTATAGTCAATTTAACGACGTTCGCCCGGCCGTCTATCAGTACACGTAAACCTGGTACGCAAATTATGGAAATATATATATAGATGACATTTGGTCTATAAGCTTTTCTTGGGTATATTTATAAGTCTGTACAGAGTGACTTTAATTTATTAGCTGTTTTGTTTTTTATTAAATGTATCCTTATTGGAATAAAACTTTGGGTATTATAACTCCGGCTGCATTAAATAATGAACTTCAATGGTGTTCTATGAACTACCTAGGGAACTTATAGATTTTCTATTCTAGTTGGAGAAAAATAATGAAAATTTTCAGATAGTAATTAATTATTACTATGGGAGACACGATCATTGTTTTTTATAAAAAGCAATTATAAAAGAAACTGACCAAAAAGAAAAGTAATTAATTTAAAATTTAATTGGTATTCGAATTTAAAGTTTCAGTATCGGCAACAGTTTTAAAGTGGTTTGAGTTTAATACGCAGGTGGAACCGAATTTAACACTCTTACTTGTTTTTCTTTACTTTTAAAAATCTTAATTGGATTGAGCTAAATTTCGGACACTTCGTTATTGGGCTTATATTTTAATTTATATTAACGACCCACAGTTTCATTACAAAGTTAACATGATATATGTAGCTAAATCGATTCAGAATGTGATTTTGGATAATAATGTAAGGTGGTTCTATATCAAAGTAAAAATTTTGCGACAATACGCGATTTGCAATATTAATATTAATTTAAAAGTTATATTAAACAAAACAAAAAAGTTAAAAGTTTATCCGTTAATATGTTGTAAGAGAGTAGTTTCGATAGTACATTGGTAGCAGCATTGGCTTATTACAATCATAATATGATTGACCACATCTAAAAGAAGAAAGAAGACACCAAACATATGAGGAGGAAAACGAAGGCAAGGAAATCATTTTTTTATTTTAATGATTTAGTAATAACCATTTGTTCAACAGTTAAGTTACTCGTAAAGGTACAGACAACGCGTTTTGATCTACTGCCAACAAAGTTTGAAGGATTACATGCAACATGACAACTAATCAGTTGATGCTGAAGAAAAAATATATTTCTAACTCGTGCTTTGCGTGGCAAGTTACGTGCATAAAGTGAAGAAAGTATAAAACGGGTTGCGAAGAAAATGTGAGGCCTCTACCTCAAGCTTCAAAATTATATAAAAAAAATCATGTGAGTCCGATCAGAAGGGAGATGTGTAAACATCTAATAATTAATGAAAACATCAACATATTTTCCAGTGCATAAAAAATAAGTCGATTATGCTGTTTTCTGAAATTCAATTGATGTTTTCTGAAATGCAATTGATGTTTTCTGAAATTCAATTGATGTTTTCTGAAATACAATTAAGGTTTTCAGCAATTCAAATGATGCTTTTTGAAATTCTATTGATGTTTTCTGAAATTCTATTTATGTTTTCTGAAATTCAAATGATGTTTTCTGAAATACAATTGATGTTTTCTGAAATACAACTGATGTTTTCTGAAATTCTGTTGATGTTTTCTGAAATTCAATTGATGTTTTCTGAAACTCGAATGATGTTTTCTGAAATTATATTGATGTTTTCTGAAATTCTATTTATGTTTTCTGAAATTCAAATGATGTTTTCTGAAATTATATTGACGGTTTCTGAAATTCAATTGATGTTTTCTGAAACTCGAATGATGTTTTCTGAAATTATATTGATGTTTTCTGAAATTCTATTTATGTTTTCTGAAATTCAAATGATGTTTTCTGAAATTATATTGATGGTTTCTGAAATTCAATTGATGTTTTCTGAAACTCGAATGATGTTTTCTGAAATTATATTGATGTTTTCTGAAATTCTGTTTATGTTTTCTGAAATTCAAATGATGTTTTCTGAAATTATATTGATGGTTTCTGAAATACAATTGATGTTTTCTGAAATTCTATTGATGTTTTCTGAAATTCTATTTATGTTTTCTGAAATTCAAATGATGTTTTCTGAAATTATATTGATGCTTTCTGAAATTCAATTGATGTTTTCTGAAATTCAAATGATGTTTTCTGAAATTCAAATGATGTTTTCTGAAATTATATTGATGGTTTCTGAAATTCAATTGATGTTTTCTGAAACTCGAATGATGTTTTCTGAAATTATATTGATGTTTTCTGAAATTCTATTTATGTTTTCTGAAATTCAAATGATGTTTTCTGAAATTATATTGATGGTTTCTGAAATACAATTGATGTTTTCTGAAATTCTATTGATGTTTTCTGAAATTCTATTTATGTTTTCTGAAATTCAAATGATGTTTTCTGAAATTCTATTGATGTTTTCTGAAATTCTATTTATGTTTTCTGAAATTCCAATGATGTTTTCTGAAATTATATTGATGTTTTCTGAAATTCTATTTATGTCTTCTGAAATTCAAATGATGTTTTCTGAAATTATATTGATGCTTTCGGAAATTCTATTTATGTTTTCTGAAATTCAAATGATGTTTTCTGAAATTATATTGATGGTTTCTGAAATACAATTGATGTTTTCTGAAATTCTATTGATGCTTTCTGAAATTCAATTGATGTTTTCTGAAACTCGAATGATGTTTTCTGAAATTATATTGATGTTTTCTGAAATCCTATTTATGTTTTCTGAAATTCAAATGATGTTTTTTGAAATTATATTGATGGTTTCTGAAATTCAAATGATGTTTTCTGAAATACAATTGATGTTTTCTGAAATACAATTGATGTTTTCTGAAATTATATTGATGTTTTCTGAAATTCTATTTATGTTTTCTGAAATTCAAATGATGTTTTCTGAAATTATATTGATGGTTTCTGAAATACAATTGATGTTTTCTGAAATTCTAATTCAATTGATGTTTTCTGAAACTCGAATGATGTTTTCTGCAATTCTATTGATGCTTTCTGAAATTCAATTGATGTTTTCTGAAACTCGAATGATGTTTTCTGAAATTATATTGATGTTTTCTGAAATTCTATTTATGTTTTCTGAAATTCAAATGATGTTTTCTGAAATTATATTGATGTTTTCTGAAATTCTATTTATGTTTTCTGAAATTCAAATGATGTTTTCTGAAATTATATTGATGGTTTCTGAAATACAATTGATGTTTTCTGAAATTCTATTGATGCTTTCTGAAATTCAATTGATGTTTTCTGAAACTCGAATGATGTTTTCTGAAATTATATTGATGTTTTCTGAAATTCTATTTATGTTTTCTGAAATTCAAATGATGTTTTTTGAAATTATATTGATGGTTTCTGAAATACAATTGATGTTTTCTGAAATTCTAATTCAATTGATGTTTTCTGAAACTCGAATGATGTTTTCTGCAATTCTATTGATGTTTTCTGAAATTCAATTGATGTTTTCTGAAACTCGAATGATGTTTTCTGAAATTATATTGATGTTTTCTGAAATTCTATTTATGTTTTCTGAAATTCAAATGATGTTTTCTGAAATTATATTGATGGTTTCTGAAATACAATTGATGTGTTTTGAAAGACAATTGGAAAATGTTTAGAAAAGAACATATCATAATTTTTCACCAATACAATCATAAGTCACACAGCGTTATCTGCTTCAGCTCACGCGGATATGAGTTACGCTGTTTTTGTGATTGTATTGTGAAATAGAAATTTACCCCCCTGCGCGTATAGATGTTTACACATCAAAAATTTTCATATAAAAACCACATATCAGATTCTAATAGTCCATTTTCGAAATTTTAAATTGAAAGGAAACCCCACAGCTCGTAATTAATTTTTTTTTATAGAAACTACAGGTTTTAAGTATTTTTTACATTTCAGTAAGATTTCAATACCACAATTTTAGTTTTCAAAAACTGATATTTTTAAATAAAGGACAAAATTTAATTAAAGGTAAACTTATAAACAAACTAAAATAAACTCTTTTCGTTGGCAGTATTAAGTTATATAGAGTGTCTAAAAACATCCAATGTAAGGATTTGTTTAAGATGATAAGATAAAGTTACGAGTGCAAGAAGTTCACACAATAATATGTACTTTGCCAACTTAATCACTCCGATATAAATTAATTTCCTTTGAGGGCTATTTTTTAAAGAAACAGGTAAAACACTTCATTTTCTTGTGACAAATTGTTCATTGTTTTAGACAAATGAAGTAAATTCTAAAAACAGCCTGTGGATAAATTATATGGTTGCATGATAGGTGTTGTTTTGTGTTTATGTAGTCAATCCAGAGCCTTCTTCACTACGAGGCGAGTTGAGATAGAAAATTTTTTTTTTAATTTGGAATGTTTAAAGTAAACTGTGATCATACACTTTTACTTGCAAGGGAGTTAGACGAAGTCAATGGCATTTCTTCAGACTATCTACAATTGGGTAAATGAATTTTAACGTGTACGTACATCCACAAATGATTAACATCGTTCTGGACGTCCAGTTGAGATTAGTTTGGATATCATCGATAAATAGGTAGGATAAATAGGTAATATGTAGTTGATGAAATATGGATTCAGTACTAAATATATATCAAAATTTAGCTATAAATTTTAACAGGTGAATCCGCCGCGAAGAAACTAAAGACAGAAATCGGCTGGTAAGTTTATGGACACGGTTTTTTTGGGATATGCATGGAGGTATCATCATTGACTAGTTGAAAAAGGAAAAAACAATAAATGGAGAATATTATTCCCCACGGAACTGCCAATAGCTAGTCCTAGTCTTACATTTAAATTATGCGTAGCGCCTGGTTGTTGGTGGTTACAAAGTTGTAAACTGAATTCCACTTTTTCGGGGTACATATTTTAACCAATCTTATTGTTTTCAATGTTTCTATATTTTGCAAATAAGGACATTTAAAAACAACATGCTCACCATATTCCTGTATTTTTCGGCATCTTGGACATAGTGGTAAATTGTCACGTCATAAACCCTTCGTCACCGTTTAAATATTATGTCAAGTTGTAATGAACTTCGCCGTGCTTGTGGTCTATCAATTTCCTAATATTTGCTATTAGTTTAAAAATCTGTGGATGTGTTTTCTCGCCTTCTTTGCCACTGGTTTATTGTTAAATTCCTTCCATTTCATTCATTTCAGACTGGAGCTAGATGAAGTTCTTCACCCTTGAAATCAATCATAAGTCCTAGATATGTTGTTGACCCAGAGGATGTGATTTATACTTTGTCTACTTTTATTTTCATAATTTCCCTCTGTCTGCGACTGCTAATCATAACTGCTTTGGTTTTATGCTCGCAAGTTCAAATCCAAGCCAATCGAACCAGTTTTTCTCATTTGTATATATTTGCAGTTGGTCCAGAAACGTGCACAAACTACGATGGCTATATCGAATGTGATTCCTATAACGCTATACTCTTCGAGAACTTTAAGTTGGAGAACTAGGTCGTGCATTACGCTCCATAGTTGTGGTCCTAGCCCTGTGGGACCCCTGCTGAGCTTTCTTTTGAACTCATTCCTACTTCCGCTTCATACCACAGAGTCCTGTGTGAAAAATAGAATCCTAAAAGTTTTGGAAGATAGTTTGGCACAATTAAATTCTGCAATGAAAGCATAATGTAATCCAACCCGCGCTATAAAAAGCATTTTTTTATGTAAATCGTATTATCTGTTTTGTTGTTCGGGATTTTCAGAATCTATCTCGGGCACTTTCTGCAGCTATGTGATTTCTGTGCTTCACCAGTAGCTAGGTTTTCTGTTCCTTGTCTATCTTTTTCTGGGCATTGTAGCATCGCATGCTTTTCTAAGGGCTCTTATTAGCTCGTCTGTCATTTCGGCAGTTGATTCGCCGGATATTCAGTGTTCCATGAAGGTGTCCTGGTCGAGTTGTTACTGTTTTGATGAAGTATTGATATTCGGTTTTGGGTTTACTTTAAACATGGGTCACTAAGAGTGGGGTCACTAAGAGTGTAGTGTTCACTAACCTTCCAATCGAGGTTCCTCACTAAGGTCGGGCTAACGAAAGTAAGATCAACTATAAGACCATACTCTCCTCATGTAAATGCTATCGTATTACTGGTATTACAAAGAATCAGATCGAGTTAGGAAAATGCTGCTTTGCATTAGTATATTGGCTTCCCCAGTATTGAGCCAATGCCTATTGGGTTGTGTTGTGTGATCCAAGACAAGGTTGCCTATGTGTGCTTTGCAATATTTCAGTGTGATATTCGGGAATACACAGCAAGTGGAAAATTATTCCCTGAATCTTGTCTCTAACGAATCCGTCTAGTGGTTTATCCGTCAACTGTTTCCCCTGCATTATCCTTCGCATATACGCTATTAATAACGATCTTGTACTGTACGCAGATTATTGCCCCATCTACGTTCACTTCCAGGGTAGTCTGTTATAGAAGATCATGGGCTTAAGCACAATGGTTTAAAATACGCATACGCATAAATTCGAAAAAGGTTTTATGGGTCAAAATATGTAAGTAGGTTTTAAATAGTTTTTTTACGAAAATTGATTACAATTATATCCTAAACTAGAGCTGACATTGAAATTTATATTAATTAATAAATAATGAGCATCTTGTCAGTTGAAGAACCGACTGAAAATAATGGAAACTTTGGAACACTTTTGAGATATAGGGCAGAATGTGATGAAATATTTAAAATTAGTTTTAAAAAAATAACTCCTATATTAGTCCGTTTATACAAAATGAACTGATAAATATAACAGGAAAAGAAATTAAAAAAAAACATTGTCAAAGAAGTCAACGATGCACAGTGACGCCCTTAGGTTGCAAAAATCAAAAATTTCATGTGCGCTTACGATATTTTGCATAAATTCATCTTATAGGAAATTGTTCAAAGATTACACATTTCCTACCTGTAATAAAATCTGATTTTTAAAAGATATAACCCTTCAGTTTCCAGTTACAGATAGAATATAAAAAAAAAACTATGTAGCTAATCGTAACTTTTTTATTTCTATTGATTTATGTATTTATTCAGTATATTATAGAAAAAGAAAATACTGTTTAATTTGTGCTTCACTACTAGTAGATTCCAGCCCTCGAAATTCGGGTGCAAATTCTAGGAAATTTTATTTTTTCATTAAATAAAGACGCTAAAGGTTTGCTAATCAATTAAAGCCAATTTACAAATCAACACAATACACTCATTTTTATTACAAACACATTAACAAATTTAATAAACAGACACATAGCATTGTATAATTTTATCTATGTGTTAGTAGCAACTTTAAATGCAATTTACTCAAAATAAAGAAAAATATTTAAAAATCTGTAAATCTGCAAAACGGCTAAAAAGAAATTCCTTTCAAATAATAAACGTTTGGTCAAAATCGGGATAAAACGGTAGAACAAAACATCGGTCACAAGAAATCGCCTAGCCTATTAATATTATAGATTCTTCAACTTTGATGGAAAATAAATTTTTTTTATTTATGGATAATAATTTTAAAACATAAAAAATATAAAATTGTAAAAAATATAGTTATAGTTAACATAAACATGATTTCTTTCATGACCTTAACAAATTTCAACTTTGATAACGCATAAGTAAGCATCTATAAGGCGTAGAGCACTTTGTTCAAATGCTTATTTGATAGGTTGGACAATTATCTATCATATGCCTTTTAACTTATTTGATTATCTTAAAAGTTAAAAACTCAAATGACGCCACTGTGCGATGCTGTTATCTTTTTCAACATTAGCTGATAAATCGACTGGCATCAGTGGAAAATAAAGCTGATTTAGATTTTTTAACAAAAGCTCGATTCAAATTAAATTTTTTTTTTTAATTTGACGATATAAATGGAACAACAGGAAAAGAAATTTCACAAACTTTACTTGACGGCATAATGGTATTCAGGCCATAATAATACAAACATATCCAAACGCTATTTATGTCCATTGCGCCTCACATACCCTTAATTTGTATCTAATATGACATCAAAAATTGCAGAAATATGAAATACTTTTGCGACCATTTCCGAAATATGTAATTATTTTCAAGGGTCTTCAAAAAGGACTCGCATTTTATCAAACATATTTCAAGAAAGCGGACAATCTGACAAAAGACTGCAGTTGTACTGCGGAACTCAAAGGATTGAACGGCACAAATATTTTACAGTTCAATACCACAATTAATTGAAGCCTTGGAAAACATGGACGATAAAGGTAATTTTTTAAAGAAATACTTTTTAATGTAAGTATATCAATATATCAGAAGGAAGTAATAATTGATAAAATTATTAAGAAAGTCGAATAATTTAATTACTCATATGGACATATACAAACCAACGCTGCTACTTCAATTATTCCAATTGGAGATAATAGCTCCATTTTCGTGGTTGAAAACAATTTTAAAAAAATCTCTACGTAAAAAATCTGTAAGTTTTTTATTTTATTCGTAAAGAAGACTTCAACAATAAATTCTTAAACAATTTAACTATGAAATAATATACAAATCCTTTTTAATGTTAATATATGACAAAAATATATAACAAAAATAAAGAAATCGGTGATCCCCCCGCCGAATCAAATTTCTGCATACGTCCCTGCCAATCTCTATCGATATTTTAAACAAAATAATTGTAAACATATTTTTTTTTTTTAATTTAACGGCCCTAATCAGTTGCTAAATGTTAAAAATATATCTGTAATATTGAGAAAAATATGTATATTAAAATTAAGTTTCTATTTTCGCTAAAAAGAATACAAAAATATGGACAGAGAGCGATTGGATTGTTTCAAAGTAATATTATTCACAGAAATATCCCTTTTTCAAGTCTTTTTCGGCATTCACTGCAGGCTCTGGTTGATTTGCCTTGTTATGTGAGTAAACACCATAAACGCTTCATGCAGTATGCAGGAAGTAATCAAGACTATAATCGTTGTTTGCAATCATAATTTGCATAAGGCACTTCTTTAATATGAATGCGCTTCTTTAATCTAAATGTGTGCATATGTGTCCAATGTATAAAGTATGTTTGTCTGTACTTATGTCTTTATATTTTTTCGTATACTCGTATACATATGTATGTACGTATGTACACACAAATGCCTGAAATGGTTGACTCATTGTCTCGTTTTTTTTTTGTGAAAAATATTTAAAGATAAGGTAAAATAAACTAAACATACTGTTTCTTGTCCATTTTGCATGTGTTAGATTTCTTATTCGTCGTCTCATTGTTTTATAAGACAAATTCTTGTATATACAAGCACAAGCCCCTTGAGGAATCTCTTAAAACTTCATACACATGTCTTATATTTGAGAAAGAACATCTTTGTGGTTTTCCTACAATTATCTTTCCATCACTTAGCTTTTCATCTGCAATAATTCAAAAGCTCTGTAGTCAACAAACAACCAGAGCTTACGAATATGATGGCCTTTTGTTTTTCTATTTACATTTTATACAATTTTGATGAATTTCATTTCTTAGCTGGGGTTATTTGGTAACCTAATAGCAAGATAGGTGATGCAACAGTAGAGAGAGAACTACAAAGGTGCAAACAACTGCAAAATAATGCATATATAAGAAATTGCAACATATTTATTTTTCTTCATTTGTTTACTTATGAATATATGACACCAAAACAATTTAGTACCAAAGTTATGTCGGTCAAGACCTAAAATACGATAGCCTAACAATAGGTCATAAATGGATATAGCAAATAAGATAAAACCAAGCTGGATATGAATATTTGTATGAATTTGTTGCCTGCAGATATGAAAAAGTTCAGATTGGATGCAACTTTCATATCGGATTTGGTCCAAAAATCGTCCTACCTTATTTAGCGAGGTAAATTATACTTCTTCAAAACATATACAAACCAAATTTGTGTAAAATTTTTACTTTTGACAGATTTAAGTGAATATCGGGAAGAAGCTGTATATAGGCACTATGACACAGTTTATTTTTGTACTGGTGATCTCTGAGTGTAATAATCATATACAAACTAAATTAGTAAAATATTTATATGATAATAGGGATTTAGAATAATTTAAGACGATTCATACACACAGAAAAAGAACTGGTTGCAGTTCGACACTAGAAAAACTTGATTTGGTAACAGATTTTTTTGTTATAATATTTTAATATTTAAAAATGCAAAACAATTTCTTCGCTAAATTACTACAATTGTAAATATTGGGGTTTACAACAATTAATTATATTATAACAACATATATTAAACAAAAAATATATAAACAGATATTGTTATAAATTGTTGGTTAATGTGATACAATAAAATTTGTATTTAGAATTAATTTTCGACTATAACAAAAGAAAATCTTTTGGTATTTATAACCGAAAGAATGAATCGGATTCTGTTGTAGATACGAAATCGATATAGTGAAATGATTACCCCAACCAAATTTTTAATTTGTTTTTCATTTTTGGAAAAATAAATTCAAAATTATAATTTTCTGAAAATAAAACAAAAATAAAATCATAAATTTTTTTCAAATTACAGACTGTATGTTACATATGATGTGGATTATTCTTTATTGTCATTATTTTAGAACAATTATTTTAGCATGATTAAATCTTAGGATTTATTCTTTGTGGACAATGTATGCTACAATGTAAGAGAAGTAGACGGGTTTCCGTCCTAATCATTCTGAAGAATGTGCCCTTCAAGCATCAAAAGACTGTGTCCGTACCTACAGTGGTGAGCTCTGCCATAGCTGTTTGATTGTCAAGACTTTGAAATGCTCGTCAAACCGAACAAATTTGTCAAGGTTTCTAAAAAGAAATATGTCAAGGCTGATGTGTAAAGACGCTGTCTAAACTACACCCAATGTGTATAGAAGACAACATCGACAAAGGAAGTGAAAAACAATAACAATTAACACAATTTAAATAAATATATATTATATAAATATGTATATTACATACAATTGAACCAATATCCACGTAATATGTAAAAAAGGATTAGTATGTAAATTTATGTTTTATCATTTAAGATATTTTTTATTTTATTTATATTTAATTTCTTATGTAAAAATAAATAAATGTGTTTTTATATATATGGTTGGGGTAATCAATCTAAATTCCAGAGTCTCAGAGTTTCGCGTTAAGTCCAAAAATTATGTTTTTTTGCAAAATCGCTCTTTAGTGTATTTTCTATCGAAAGAAAAAAAACTTGTTAAAAAAAAATCATTTAAAAAAATATATAAACGGATATAAAAGGATTTGTTTTAGTGATGCCAAAAGAATGGAAACCTTTAAACTTATGTACCAGAGTTGATTAACGCATGAAATCTTAAGCGTTTTTTAAATATTTATAGGTTCTGACGTTTTTTCAATTATTTTTTTTTTACATAATAGTATTTTTAATTTTATATATAATTATTATAAAATAGTTGCAAAAATAAAGTTTTGTGAAGAGTTAAAAACTAGAATAATAGATTATTTTACTGTGAGAAATATTTTATGAATAAATCCATTATTTCAAGAAATATCGTACCTCTTGTACGGTGACGACTCAACATTTAGGCGACAGGTCCCGTGAAAAGAAAATACAGGATAATTTACTAACAAAAGACCTAAAGAGGTCATTAACAATCTGAAATTAAAAATTTTTGCTAGAACTGTTTCCCGACGAGCAATTGGGGCTGATCTTGGTTGTTATCGTCCTGTGAGAAACCACTGATTTCAGAAAAATATAGTTTGGCTCACATAAATTTTGCTAAATAACAAATGAACTGGACCCGAAGTGTATGAGTAATTGTAGATCGAAAAGTACAGACAGAAATTACACACACAAGATAGATCTCGAAGTGGAAAAAAATTTCAATGGATATCATCAACAATTTAATTGACTTCATGCCTCGACGTTATGAAGCAGTACTAAGAACTATTGAAACCAAAAAGAGGGGGAAATTTTTCAATTATTGTATAGTAAAGGCTTCCAATGTTTTGTCAACAGCATAAAAATAAACACTTTAAAGTTTTGTTATTTTTTTCTGAAGTTATGCTATTTTATGTTAATATTTTTTTCTTTTTTAAATAAATGAAACGTACAAATTTCTAAATTAGTAAAAGAGTTTCTAATTTTTTGGTATTTTGTTAAAAGTGATATATTTTGTTAAAAGTGACCATTGACTTGTACCTCACTGTATATTGAAAAACAAAACTATTACATTTTCATAGTAATACAGTGGAAAATTGAACAATAACATATTTAACAATAAAAACAATAGTATTAAATAGAAGGTAAGGCCCACCGACATTGAATAAACACCATTTTTGTTTTGATATATTTTTATTTAAAAAAAAAATTCACAATAATAATAATAAAACTTAACATAATATTGGTAACTAATAATTTACATTAAAAAAATTATAAAACAATAATAGAAATAATAACATATGTATGTATATTAGGGTGGCCCTTCGTTATATGGAGGGAAAAAAAAGTGTTCAAACTGTCGGTTTCACCCCCTAGAAATATGCGAATAGCAAAAAAAACTGAGAAATACAAAATTTTGGGCCAATCAAAAAACGTTTAGTCGTGGCGCAAAGCGATTGAAAATTTCAAGTGTGTTTATATGGGGAAAATATGACTTTTTTTTTCAGATTTTACGCAAATTTCGTTCTACAGTTTATTTTTTCCGACAAGCTGTTACATAATTCGGGATCAGTATTAAATTATCCTTTCAAAAGGCTATAAAACTTCAAAGTCGTGTGAAACCTCGCCAAGAAATAGCAAATGCCCCAGACCACTTTTGTGCCAAAAAAAAACTAAGTCATGAAATTTGATGGCATTTTTTTCAACTTTGAGAAATTGATTAAAGCCATCATTGGTTGGTCAAAATTGGTTAAAAGTTGTTTTAATTTATATTCGCGAGCAATAAGCAGATAATTTCACCAGAGATATATTACAATGGATAATTTTGATCTCAGGAGCACTGAAGGGTTAAATAAATAAAAATTAACCGAATTATTTTTCTTAAATTCTAAATAGTGGTATCAATGAGTTTAATTGAAAAACTCGTTTTAGGTCATTTTTATTTAAAAATATCTTAAAATCCAAAGCTGGCCTTGGCAAATAATGGGTTATCGTTCTCGGATTTATCCCAAGTTTTTGGAACGAAACTTCTACACATTTGGTTATTATATTTTAAGCGTCGCATCTTAAAATTGGACAGCACTTACCAAATATTTGAATTTTTTGCATAAATTGTCTTTTATTAGTTTGGGGTCATATGTGACCCCAATACCAAAAGGAGTCATATTATTTTTTTCCGAAACCCTAGGCTATTAAGATAAAATATAACGTTTAAAAGTAGCAAAGTGATGAATTTTTGATACAGAGTATTTAGAAAGAGTAAATTTACAGAATATTTCACAAAATGCCAATTTTTCTCGAAATCCGCAAAAATAAAATCCTTGTCAAAAAAATTCTGGCAGAGGGATTTACTTAAAAATTCACGCACTTAATCTGCAACATGTATTTAATAAAACCTTAAAGTGATAGATTCATTTTTTTAAATTTTGTTTAAGAAAATTTTTTCAAACTTGAAAAAGGAGTTTTAAAAATTTTATCAAAAAAAATTCCAATTTTCGGTCTCAATGCGCAATAGGTTAACAACGTGGTAATAAAACAATACTTCATCTCTGAGTACTTATAAGTATAGAGACCAAAAAAGAATGATGGCTTTAATCAATTTCTCAAAGTTGAAAAAAATGCCATCACATTTCATGACTTAGTTTTTTTTTTGGCACAAAAGTGGTCTGGGGCATTTGCTATTTCTTGGCGAGTTTTTATTCGATTTTGAAGTTTTATAGCCTTTTGAAGGGATAATTTAATACTGATCCTGAATTATTTAACAGCTTGTCGGAAAAATTAAACTGTAGAACGAAATTTTCGTAAAATCTGAAAAAAAGTCATATTTTCCCCATACAAACACACTTGAAATTTTCAATCGCTTTGCGCCACGACTAAACGTTTTTTTAATTGGCCCAAAACTTTGTATTTCTCAGTTTTTTTGCTATTCGCATATTTCTAGGGGGTGAGACCGACAGTTTGAACACTTTTTTTTATTAAGGGCCACCCTAATGTATATGTATATCTATATATATAAAATTGAATGTGTGTTTGTTTATTTGTTTGTTTGTTTGTTTGTGTGTACCTTATAGGAGACCAAACCTCTGGACCGATCTTCCTGAAATTTTTACAGTATTTAACTGGGACTCTGGCATGATTAATAGGGTACTTTTTTTTTGACCACGCCCACTTTTACGCCCACTTTTTTAAAATTATGTAATTGCTCCCATATAGTTTTTAACAGATTTACTTCAAATTGTATACACATTATACTCCAGGCGAGGTAGAAATAAACATTTCTTACGCCACGCCCCCTTTCACGCCCCTTTTCACGCCAAATTTTGTTTGAAAGTTTTAAACTTTTTTTTCTCTGTACAAATTTGTTCCTTCCAACGGATTTTTTTATTTGGTAGTATATTGCTCTTAATACTGTTAACGTCGCCATATAACTATGAACCACGCCCATTTCACCGCCCCCTTTTTTTTTACTTATACCACTAACAATGTTTGCTATACAAAATAATTTTTTTGTAATATATATTTATCTAAAGTTTTATACACTTTTTATCTACAGGTAAGGTAGCCATACATTTTTTTATTACCAAGTCCCCCTTTTTCGCCACAATTTATCTTAAATCATAATTAATCTGCTTTCAATCTATCTATATATCTATATATATAAAAATGAATGTGTGTTTGTTTGTGCTTTATAGGAGGCCAAACCAAAGAACCGATCTTCCTGAAATTTTCAGAGCGTGTTACTGTGACTCTGGAAGGAATAATATGCTATATAAATTTTTGATTGGACAAAGGGGCGGTGCCACGCCCATATAACCAAAAATTTGAAAAAGTCATATCACGGGAATTTTTTTACCTACAGCAGTCATATTTGGTACATATGGTATTAGCATGAATAGAAATACATACAAGAAGAAAAGTGGGCGGGACCACGCCCCTTTTTAGAAAAATAAAAAATCGTAATATCTTCTAAACTACTGGAAGGATCGTCATGAAATTTTCACAAAAGGATATTTTTGCGAAATAATAAGACCTTAGCTATATAAAGTTGTTAGTGGGCAAAGGGGCGTGGCGTATATATAAAAACGTTGATGCATTCGATTGTAACGAATGATCTCCGGAACCATAAGAGCTGTCGAGGTAGGATTTCCAGCATAGGTTCGGTTCGAGCTCTTCTGTGTTTTTTTTTTTTAGTTTTAACCCTCTAGCTGGCGTTGGGGTCAAGTTAAAAACAAAAATTTTTACTTTCAGCGCGATTTGACTGCAATTCAGAATGAACGTATGTTTCGTCATAAGAAATTTTTGTATGTATAAATGGACCCGATAGGTGGCGCTGGGTAAAGTTATTTCGAATATTCTTATTTATGGTGTGATTTTAATGAAACTAAGAATGTACATATATGTATGTTAGAAACATTTTTTTATTGGACCCGGTAGATGGCGCTGTCGTTCGAAAAATAATGAGTTGTCAAATTTATATAAATTTTAATAAATAAACTCACAAACGTTTTTATATATAAATATTCTAACGAAAAAGAAGGAAAAAGCCGCTACATTATTGCATGGTGGCCGCACAGCTCATTCAGCACTCAAATCACCGTTAAACGTACAAAAAAATGAGAATGCCGTCTGTAATATCAAAAAAACATTCCGGTATGGCAAAAGTTCTGCAAAAATGCAGTATTTTTATTTGGGATGAATGTACCATGGCTCACAAACATTGTGATTTGATTTGATAAAAGATTTGAAAGGCAATGAAAGATTTTTTGGTGAAGCTCTCATTTTATTATCTGGAGATCTTCGTAACACATTTTATATAGGTATATACAGATTCTAACTAAAATAAAAATTCATTGAGGGCAAAACAACGTTTGCCGGGTCCAGCTAGTTAAATATGAAAACCATTTTATTCAAATTCTTTATTTCTTTATTTCTTTATTATTTTTTTTGAAGCTCATGATGAAAAACTGAAATATAAATAACCATACTCAAGTATAGGCAAAATTTTATTTACGATATCAACGGATGCAATGGCGATTGTTAACGATGGTACTTTTTGTCCAAATTTTTTTTTTAATATTTGCAAAAGATTTTTTTTTAAAACACCTTTAAAATCTATGTAAAAATAGTTTTATGTTAAAACTAAGGAAATTTTTAATTAGTACATATATGCTGTTAAACCAAAGAAGTTTTGAAATAAAACTTTAGAATCCAAAAAAGTTACAAATCATGAAAGTAACACTCTGCACGTACAACTTTCGACACGTTTGATTTGCCAAACGAAAAATTGCTATTTACAAAAGTTGAAGTATCGCTACTTTTTTATACCCTCCACACTACTGTGCAGATGGTATAGATAAGGAATATACATTCTTTGGGCCGTATGCAAAAAATTAAAGTGTACTTCATGTAGACTTTATTATATGTTTTTCATAACCAATTGTTGATAAAGTCTACTTGAAGTACACTTTTTTTTTTGCATACGGCCCTTAATCCGTATAACAATTCCAGTCGATATAGTGATGTTCATCTTAGAGAATTGAAACGGGTGATTGCAAATTCGTTCATACATTTGCGTTCAAGCAATGAATTAACTCAAATACACATATTCGGTATTGATTTTAAAACAATTAAACAATGTGATTCTTGTGTCTGTGTTTCAATCATCGGTCGTCTTTATACCAAACATTTCGGATGCTTGTTCGTTCGGCTCAACAACGTGTATTGTGATGAAGAATAAATCAGAAAAAGCAAAGAGTTTATTCATGATTTTATTAGAAGTTTATTCAAGTAAAAATCCTCTAAAACAATATTTGTTTTCATATTTAATTTTTTGTTTTTACATAAAATTAAGAATTCAAAAAAAAAAAAAAAATAAACATAAATAAAGAAAAAAATAACAATTACTATTTCACTTTATAGTATGTATATTAGGGCGGGTCGATTTAAAAATCGCCCAAGTGACAAGGAAAATCGTATTCTAGGGATCAAAATAAGAAACTTTAACCCGAGAAACCATACCTCTAAAACGAATTCTGATGTCCCGACTTTTGACCTGTCTGTCTGTCTCACTTTGACCCATTTAGAGTGCCCCAATCGAGTCCAAATGTACAATCGTCCCCCACTAACTTTGGAAGGCGGACCTACCCATGCCAGTGGCATACCATACAAAGATTTAAAAAATCACCATTTTTTGTTTAGAATTGGACTGACTATGTTTGATTTAATATTAAAAATTAACACTCATACGTATACGTATCTACTAAATAATAATCATACGCCTTGACTATGTTATGTTATTCAAAAAGATCGATCGGATGAGGGTAAATAACTTTTAGATCACTCCGTGACTATGCATGACTCTGTGTGACTACCCCAAAATTAATCTGTAGTCACAGGAAGACTATGGGCCAAGTTTCAGATCAATTGCATGAGGGCGAATGGGGTTGTCCCATGGCAGACAGACAGACAGACAGACAGGTCAAAAGTCGGGACATCAGAATTCGTTTTAGGGGTATGGTTCCTTGGGTAAAGTTTCTTATTTTGATCCCTAGAGTATGATTTTCCTTGTCACTTGAGCGATTTTTTGCCTCCCTACAAATCGAGCCGCCCTTATGGATATCCATAGACTCGAACTGATCCGAACTGCGTGTTCAGCAACATGATGTTGATTTTATGCAATGCTGAGTTTTGTTGAGTGATGCATTCCTCTGTTCAAATCACGCTCATTTACTAAATAGACCATTTAGCTGCATAAATTTAATACAATATTCTTTAGAGGAAATCGAAATTCAAAATGGCGTAAATCGGACAGAATTGTGCTAATTTATGAGTTAAAATGTAGAGGCAACTGTAAAAAATGCCTAGTATTCAGCATGTATGTTGTAATAGTTTCATAGATAAATATTACTTACATAAATTTTTGTTGATGTATTACATATGTTAAAAATAAGTGCCTTTTCGAAAAAGAACGTTTTCTTACAAATTTCTTAAAAAAGAACATTTTCTTAAAAAAAAATCATGTAAGTCCGATCACAAGGGAAATGTGTAAACATCTAATAATTAAAGAAAACATCAACATCATATTTTCCAGTGCATTAAAAATAAGTCGATTATGCTGTTTTCTGAAATTCAATTAATGTTTTCTGAAATGCAATTGATGTTTTCTGAAATTCAATTGATGTTTTCTGAAATACAATTAATGTTTTCAGCAATTCAAATGATGCTTTTTGAAATTCAATTGATGTTTTCTGAAATTCTCTTTATGTTTTCTGAAATTCAAATGATGTTTTCTGAAATACAATTGATGTTTTCTGAAATACAATTGATGTTTTCTGAAATTCTATTGATGTTTTCTGAAATTCTATTTATGTTTTCTGAAATTCAATTGATGTTTTCTGAAATACAATTGATGTTTTCTGAAATACGATTGATGTTTTCTGAAATTCTATTGATGTTTTCTGAAATTCTATTTATGTTTTCTGAAATTCAAATGATGTTTTCTGAAATACAATTGATGTTTTGTGAAATACAATTGATGTTTTCTGAAATTCTATTGATGTTTTCTGAAATTCAAATGATGTTTTCTGAAACTCGAATGATGTTTTCTGAAATTATATTGATGTTTTCTGAAATTCTATTTATGTTTTCTGAAATTCAATTGATGTTTTCTGAAATACAATTGATGTTTTCTGAAATACAATTGATGTTTTCTGAAATTCTATTGACGTTTTCTGAAATTCAATTTTTGTTTTCTGAAACTCGAATGATGTTTTCTGAAATTATATTGATGTTTTCTGAAATTCTATTTATGTTTTCTGAAATTCAAATAATGTTTTCTGAAACTCGAATGATGTTTTCTGAAATTATATTGATGTTTTCTGAAATTCTATTGATGTTTTCTGAAATTCAATTGATGTTTTCTGAAACTCGAATGATGTTTTCTGAAATTATATTGATGTTTTCTGAAATTATATTGATGTTTTCTGAAATTCTATTTATGTTTTCTGAAATTCAAATGATGTTTTCTGAAATTATAATGATGGTTTCTGAAATACAATTGATGTTTTCTGAAATTCTATTTATGTTTTCTGAAATTCAAATGATGTTTTCTGAAATACAATTGATGTTTTCTGAAATACAATTGATGTTTTCTGAAATTATATTGATGTTTTCTGAAATTCAATTGATGTTTTCTGAAATTTTATTGATGTTTTCTGAAATACAGTTTATGTTTTCTGAGATTATATTGATGTTTTCTGAAATTCTATTTATGTTTTCTGAAATTCAAATGATGTTTTCTGAAATTATATTGATGGTTTCTGAAATACAATTGATGTTTTCTGATATACAATTGATGTTTTTTGAAAGACAATTGAAAAATGTTTAGAAAAGATCATATGATGAATTTCATTTAAAAATCTGAAATTCAAATGATGTTTTCTGAAATTATATTGATGGTTTCTGAAATACAATTGATGTTTTCTGAAATACAATTGATGTTTTTTGAAAGACAATTGGAAAATGTTTAGAAAAGAACATATGATGAATTTCATTTAAAAATCAAGATAAAACTGAAATTTTGAACCCGACCACCTCAGATATCGATGAAATTTTGTTCATAGCTAAATTTGATCAATACAAACAAACCCTCATTTTTAGAAATGACTGTTTTGCGATTTTTTGGGCGTGGCACAGTGGGAAAGTTTTCGAAAAAACGCGAAAATGGTCGAAAAGTGCACCATTTAAAATGCAATAACTCAGAATCGGCTGAACCGATTTCCATGATCTTGGTATCATTAAAAGACATTTTAACAGGCTTTATGACACGTTTGAAAAAAAAAATACATTGTAAAAAATTTTATAAAAAAAAGAAAATTTAAAATAACGAAAAAACCAAAAAGATCAAGGGTTTTTTTTACAGTGTATTATTTTTTAAGAAAGGTTTATCCTTCACATATACCATATCCAAAAAGTAAAATGGGTTCTTTTTTATTTATATAATTTTTTAAGTAGTGTCACTTCTAGTAATTGCCCTTATATTTTATATGTACAGGTAAAATAACACAGTACAACACATGATTTGCCAACTCAATTCGCTTTTATTCGCAATTGAGTAAAGGTATGAATTTCAAAATTTGAGTGAATATGAATTCAAACAATAAGTACAGATGCATAAAAATATCTAATTGAGTATTTTCCAGCTGTCGCCAACATTCATTGTAGCTGTTTTTGCGAAACTTGTCGGAATACACTGAGAAAAGCGCGCAGTCGTAATGAATCCAAAGTGGAGCAGAATGAAGTCTCAAATTATTTACCAATAACGCCCAGCGATGAAATTAGCGAAGAATTGAATGAACTTCCAACTTGTACCAGCCGTAATGCAAACATCGAAAGCAACGAACTCATTGAAAATATAAATGATCACATTATTCCTCATCTACCAAACCAAATGACGCCTCTTAAAAGGAAATATATCAAACGAGATGCATACAGAAATAGAAAATCAGTGCAAATTTTGGAAAATATAGCAGATTCACTTGGAGCTGATCCATTATCTGATTTGTCAGCGCAACTTGAAAACGTCAAAGCCATTTACGAAGAAATTTTGCAAAACATCAAATATCAAATGGAGAACAGCTCAAATCTTTTGGAAAAGCAAAAACTTTTATCTCTCTTACCAATCAATATGAGTCACGCAGAAATTAAAGATCGTTTTGGGGATGATATATCTCACGATTGTATCAAAAAAAGTAAAGATATCCAAAGGAATAAAACGAAGTTTGCAGATATCAATCTTTTAAAAATGAGCAGACGTAGTTTACCAACCGAAACTCTAAGCACAGTCAAATTATTTTATGAAGATGATGAAATTAGACGAATGATGCCAGGATCGCAAGATTCAATTACTATTAAACAAGGAAACTTACGTGAAAAAGCTCAAAAAAGGCTGATGTTATCTTCACTACGCGAATCTTACTACGAATTTAAAAAAAAAACATCCCTTGGCCAAAGTTGGTTTTACAAAATTTACAATGTTAAGGCCAAAAAATTGTATGAAACTTGGAGTTGGAAACCAGCAAAATATCTGTGTATGCACATTGCATCAGAATATGAAATTGATGTTTGAAAAAAGTCGCTTAAAATCATTTTGTTTTGAAGGAGAATGCACATTTACCGACTACAAAGATGTTCTCAAATTCGTTGTTTGTAATGGTGACATACAAAAAAGCGAGTGTTGTGTTCCAATGTGTGGTCACTGCTTCAAAAATTTAAATAATCTAAAAACGCATATGCTAAAACATTTTGAAAATAACCAAACTGAAGAAATAATATACAAAAAGTGGAATACAACGATTAGATGTGTTCTGGAAACGTTAACCACCAACCGAGAATCATTTGTCAGCGATTTTACTGAACACATCAAGTTCTGATTCCGCATCATTTCATAGCAAAGCGACAATCTGAATTTATCAGCAATAAAAGAGCGGCGCTGTTATCAGGAGAAATGTTAATTCAAATGGACTTTACTGAAAATTATGCATTTCTTGTACAAGATGCCGTGCAAGGATACCATTGGAATAATGATCAGGCTACAATACATCCGTTCGTTATTTATTACAAAGGTAATTATTTTAATATTTTGGTATTAGTAAACACATCCATCCACACTCATCAAAATATTTAATATTTTTTATTTATTTGTTTTTTTTCCTATTAAATTATTTCCTAAAAGCTTCGCCATAATATCTGATTGCAATACCCATGATAGTATAGCAGTTCATCTATATATTTCAAAAATGATACAGTTTGTGAAGGCCAATATAACCAACAATATTAATAAAATCATTTACGTATCAGATGGTGCAGGAGCACAATATAAAAATAAATATAACTTCATTAATTTATGCCATCACATGCCATTATGCTACCAGTCATGGAAAATCTGCATGTGATGGAATCGGAGGTACATTGAAGAGAGGTGCTCGAAATTATAGTATTGCAAATAAAAACAAGTAAGAAAATTATAGTCGGTCTAGACCGACTATACGATACCCTATACCATGCGTTTAGAAACCCTATCTCTTAGGCCCAACTAACTGGACATTGAAAATAAGCAAAAACCAAATTTGAGTGGGATTTTTATTAATTTTTTTGGCTGCAGATATGAAAAAGTTCATATCGGATCCTATATCTATAAAGGGACTAGGTCCAAAAATGGACCGATCCTGATCATGTTTGGTAAAGTCTCTTGTATTTTCCTAAAATATATACAAACAAAATTTGAGAAGAATCAGTGCAATATTTTTGTTTTTTAATAGATTTAAGTGAAGATCGGGAAGCAGCTCTATATGGGGTCGAAGGTACAATTTTTGGACTACTCATTAGTGGATGTAATGAACGCATACAAACCCAATTTGAGTAAGACCTATATGACAATTTGGATATTATTGCAATTTATGTCGATTTGATATGGGTAATTTGTATGGGGGCTAGGTCTGAACATGGACCGATTCTCACCAATTTCAATAGCGTTCATCCCATGGCCGATAAAAGCTTATATACCAAATTTCGTCAAAATATATTCATATTTGCGACCTGCAGTTTGATTACAAGCTTTACATGGACACACAGACGGACGGACGGACGGACGGACGGACATTGTTAAATCAACTCAGAAAGTGATTCTGATTCGATCGGTATAATTAAAGATGGGTCTAGGTCAAATATTTTTGGTTGTTACAAACAGCAGCACAAAGTCATTATACCCAAACCACATAGTGGTATAGGGTATAATTAAATCCAGACAACGAGGCAACTCTATCACTGGGCATCAGAAACATATAAGACCACCATACAAGTTGCTTACGCAGATGCTGACGAATACAAAAACGTTAAAGAAAAGCTATTTTCAAGATATAAAGAAGCTCAAACTATAACAGGAACTCAAGGCTTTCATTCATTCATTCCAATAAATGAAACTTTTGTACATGTGCGCAGATATTCTGACTGTACCAAATTTGAGCAGCGCAAAATTTCTTACAAATAATTAACTTAAAAAAATTTAAATAAAATAAAACACAAATTAATAAAAACTTGGCAAATAATATAAACAATTGTTGATGGTTTTTTATTTGTAAACATTTAAAAAATGTTAGAATTGTTGAACTATTTTGTAAATGTGTAAGAATGTGACCTGATATTTTCGCTGTTATTCGAATTATTTCAAAAACTTTCGGTACGTATTACTAGAAGTGACACTACTTAAAAAATTATATAAAAAAACTAAAGAAGAACCCATTTTACTTTTTGGATATGGTATAGGTGAAGGATAAACCTTTCTCAAAAAATAATACACTGTAAAAAAACCCTTGATCTTTTTGGTTTTTTCGTTATTTAAAATTTTCTTTTTGTTATAAAATTTTTTACAGTGTATTTTTTTTTTTCAAACGTGTCATAAAGCCTGTTAAAATGTCTTTTTAATGATACCAAGATCATGGAAATCGGTTCAGCCGATTCTGAGTTATTGCATTTTAAATGGTGCACTTTTCGACCATTTTCGCGTTTTTTCGAAAACTTTCCCACTGTGCCACGCCCAAAAAATCGCAAAACAGTCATTTCTAAAAATGAGGGTTAGTTTGTATTGATCAAATTTAGCTATGAACAAAATTTCATCGATATCTGAGGGGGTCGGGTTCAATGCATCTCGATTTTTACATGAAATTCATCATATCATAATTTTTTCACAAATACAATCAGATAAAGTCACACCGATTTACACTTCAGCTCACACCGATGTGTTACGCTGTTTTTGCGATTGTATTGTGAAATAGAAATTTACCCCTCTGCGCGTATAGATGTTTACACATCAAAAAATACTTTTTCATAAAAAGTATCTTTTCTTAAAAAATTACATGTTCTTGATAAGTGTTTTTCTTAAAAAGTAAATTTTCTTGAAGTTGCTTTTCTTAAAAAAGGATATTCATAATTTTCAACCGCCGAATTACAACTAACTAGGTAAACCACAAGAACCCAGGTGGAAGGTATCAAAGATTCGGCATAGCCGAATTTAACTCTCTTATTTGCATTGGTTTATATTTATATTTATATTTATATTTATATTTATATTTATATTTATATTTATATTTATATTTATATTTATATTTATATTTATATTTATATTTATATTTATATTTATATTTATATTTATATTTATATTTATATTTATATTTATATTTATATTTATATTTATATTTATATTTATATTTATATTTATATTTATATTTATATGCTATTTCAGGTATTATTTCCATTTAAAGGTTATTTCAAAAATAAACTTTTGACATCCAAAATTATCAAAATCTGACATCATACATCGCCTGATAGTTCTTCAAGCGAACGAATTTAAACGTGCTATATATTTGTTATTATGTGTACAAAAAAAAACAAAAATTAGTACCTCAAAAATTAAAAATAAAGGTGAAAATCTCATATATCCTAAACAAACGAAACCAAAAACAAAATTTTGAATGTAACTTTTGATATGATATCAAAATATATTTATTTTTATAAATTAAGTATTTTTTTAATGACTAACAAGTCATTAGCTACTACTTTGTGTTGTGTATGAGTTGTTAAAATGGATGTAAGTACAAATAATCTCTAAATAACTTTAAAATTTTATGGTTTAAAGACTTTTGTACTCCTTACATAGCGACCTTTTAAAAATTAAGTTTCAAAACATTATATACACTTTCCAGCCACGTTGGAATGGGATCATGTGAGCGAATGTAAACACTTTTTACTCAAGTAGAAATAATGAAGTGTCATATCAACAAAACAAAAAACCAAACTCAGCTATCTATAGTAATGTTTAGATGCAAACTGACAAGAAATCGCCAATCATTTATAAAGGAAATGAGACCACTGAAACACAAAATAAGAGCCATCGTAGTAGGAAAGTCGTGTTTCACAGTAAAGCCGAAATAAATCTGAAAAGACGAAGCGTATGATAAAAAAGGCAATCGAAGACAATGGTAAAATAGTAAAAGCACTGAGAAACTGTTGTTACATAATAAGAAAAACAATTCAAACCTAAACTATGTAAAAATGTGTTTTCTTATAAATGCTTGAAATTTTCATATAGCGACCTAAATAAATATTCCCAACCTTTTCTACTTTCTCTAAGACATATAAAAACATTTGTGTGGTAAAGTAGAGTTCAGTTGAATTTCGCTTCCACATTCATATTGGTCTCACGTGCAATAACTATAAAATTTGACAGTTGTTACAATGAAATTTGAGTAAAAATATCGATACAAGCTGTCATTTGTGTATTTTAGATGTGGACAACGTTGAAGTGTTGTTACATTCATGTAGAAGTAGAATCTGATATACAAAACACGATTTTCGTAATGGCAATGTTTAGTGCAAATTGTTAGACAGACAACCACCGAAAACACTCGTAAAACAAGACAAGAACAACAAAATGTTTTGTCGCAAAAAAAATATGTACGAGTAGCTTGACTCGCATTTTGGATACGGAAAACGTGTGCGTCTGATGTGTGAATGGCAAGGAATAATTGCTTTAGAGTGACGTTTCATTTAACTGCCTCTTAGGGATTATCACACGTTTTTCATTCTTCACTTTGTTTAGTACAGTGCCATACATAAAAATTTCGGAAAAGCATTCAATATTTAGTATTTTCTGTTTTAAAAATTAGCTTTATGTCCAAAAATTATTTGATTCATAGAATATTAGTAAAAACATATTCAATATTATTGAATATTTTATTTTAGAGAATGGTCAGTCATTTCAGTATTCCTCGATATTTGTAGTAAAAATAACAAATAATTTATAATTTTAATATTTACTACTTAAATGTGACAAATAATATCTAAGCGATATCTTAAGAATTTTTTACTATAATAAAATATTGGAGACGACATCTTCCTCTGCCTGAATATTTTCGAAGAATCGTTAAAAATACTATCTATCACATTTTAAATTTAAGTGCACATTTTTTTATAATTTTTTTATTTACTTAAAATAAAGCTGAAGATAAAAAAAATCATGTGAGTCCAATCACAGGGAAGATGTGTAAACATCTAGTAATTAAAGATTTGTTTATGTCATTTTCAAAATTAAACAGAAAGCGTCATCTATGTATCACTTATAGCAAGAACTGTTTCAGCTAATTCAACAACCCTTTGCTGTAAAACGTTAAAAATATCCCAATATAAACGTATATAAGTGATAAATAGATGACGCTTTTAAAAAAAGTGGCATAAAAAAACAATGTTATATCATAATTTCTTCACCAATACAATCATAAGTCACACAGCGTTATGTGTCAGCTCTCACCTATTTCGTGTTTACAAATCAAAAAGCATTGTTAGTTTGTTCTCGATTTAACTATTTTGAACTTTATTGTTTGATTGTATAAAAATTCTTTTTTTCTTTTTTGTCATTTGATCATTTTGAAAAACTTTGATTTGTAGAACTTCAAAACTTTATTATTATTATGTATTTTAATTTAGTACATTTTTTGTTTTTTTTTACTCTTTCTTTGAGTCAAAATTAAACTTATGTCTAATAATTTAGATTTAAGTTAATATTGTAACTATTTGTAATTTATTTTTCCTTTCTCTTTATAAATTATTTGTAATATATTACTTTTTTCAACAAATGAATAATTCTATACTGTATATTAAATAAATAAATAAATAAATAAATAAAATAAATAATATGAAAATGTTTTGATTATCAATTGCTCAAAAATAATGCATAAGATGCATTATTAAGTAATGCAAATTGTGATGAGATGTCAATACCAAGTTTTTGCGGGATGAAATTGAATAGTGAAATGGTATCAAAAAAAAAATACGAAAATTTGAAATTCGAGTACAACAAAGTTTTCAAAATAGTTTTTTTTTGTAATTGTCAAGAAAGGCAAGATATTTTACTCAAACACCAAAATATTTTTAATGTGTACTCTTTCATGTCAACTATTAATCTACATATAAAGTATTGTTCAAAATTATAGCGCACTCTAAAATAAATATTTTAATGAGTTTATACAGAAAATGAACTCATAGAAAAACTTTTATTATTATTTTTTGTTTACGAATACATGGAGCAAATAAATGGGGATAATAAAATTGAGATAAAAGAATCGTAATGGAATGATGATATTATGTCAATATATGATGTGCCAAAATTATAGCACACTCTCTTGGACCATATTGATAAAGGAACGGTACATTTTCTTATGAAATTTAACTAAAATATGTTCTATTCCTTCAGTTTTTGTTAAAAACTGTTTAGTTTTAGTTAAAACCGCGTGTTATAATTACTTCATTCCATTGAGGTCATGATTTTATTACATTTGGCATAATGGGTCGAAGAAGCCTCACTATGGACCAACAAATTTCTTTAAAGGCATTTCTTTCGGAAAAGTTTTCCCATTCAGAAATATCAAAGAGTTTTGGTGTTTCACGAAAATGTGTATATGTAAATATAATGTTGAAAAAAAAATTCTGACAATGAACCAATTACAAATAAACCAGGTCAAGGACTTTTAAAACGCACAACACTAGCCCAAGATCGGCATTTGGTTAAAATGTGTAAAAGAAATCGCTCAGCTAGAAGTCGCCAACTTGCCTCTGTATGGTCATATAAAATTGAGAAGTCAATAAGTGCTAGCAAATTCCGTCGCCGACTTCTTAAACATGGTCTCAAGAGCTACACCAAGAAACAAGTCCTTATCGGAACAAGGTTAAAAAAAAGATTAAATTTGTGTAAGAAGTGCGCAAATGTGACTGAAAGGGATTGGAACAAGGTTATTTTTAGCGAGGAATCCCACTTTGAATTTATAAATCGTAGATATAGATCATTTGTTCAATGAACAATGCAGGAGAAGGATCAACCATTTTGCTTCCAGCCAAGAATACAAGGTGGTGGTGGTTCTTTTATATTTTAATCAAATTTTTGGCTCTGAATTAACTCAAGCCTACTTTCATAAGGCAAAGTTCTCGATGGCATGGTTTAGAAATAATAGTATTCCCCTATTAAATTGGCCACCAACATTGTCAGATATCAACCCAATTGAAAACTTGTGATCTATTATTGATAGTGACCTTCAAAACTACTAAATAAGATCTAAAAATGAATTGATTAGCGCTATAAATGACATCCATTTTTTATTTCTTGACAAAATGTAATGAATGTAAAAAAGTGTGCTATAATTTTGAGCACTACTTTATACATATATAATTTCCTATGGCGTGCGTATGCTTTCTGGAATCGCTATGATAGGTACAAAAAACTTAATAGACAAGTAATAAAATTATAGTCGGCCATGCGTTTCGAGAATTGGTCTTAGGTCCAACTAATTGGGTACAGAAAATAAGCATAAACCAATTCTGAGTGGAATTTTTTTTTAAATATTTTCCTGCAGATCTGAAAAAGTTCACATCGGATGCTATATTTATGTGTCAAAAAATGTACCGATGCCGACCAAAAATTGGTAAAGTCACTTATTTTTTGCAAAAACGCATACAAACCAAATTTGAGAAAAATCTGTACAATATTTTTGTTTTTGATATGATTAAGTGAAGATCGGGAAGCAGCTTTATATGGGGGCCAAGGACTAAGAATTGTCCTATAAGGTTTATTTTTGGACTACTGATTAATGGATGTAATAAACACACGAACCCAATGTTACCGAGATCTATGTGATAATCTGGATCTCATGGGAATTTAAGTCGATCTCATAGGGGACATTTGTATGGGGATTAGGTCTGAACATACACGTTTTTTCTTCAATTTTAATAGCGTTCGTCTTATGGGTGATGAAAACTTATATACCAAATTTCATAAAAAAATATTCATATTTGCGACCTTTAGTTTGATTACAAGGTTTACATGGACACACAGACGGACAAACGGACGGACAGACATCGCTAAATCGACTCAGAAAGTGATTCTGTATCGATCGGTATAATAAATGTGGGTCTAGGTTAAATATTTTTGGTAGTTACAAACATCAGCACAAACTCATTGTACCTGATCACATATTGGTAAAGGGTATAAAAATATACACTGCGTGTTTATCATGCTGTTGGTGTAGTGGAAAAAATGGTTTTTGAAAAAATAGAAAATATTACTTTGTTTAAAAAAGAAGAGAAATTTATTATGATAATTATGATAATAGTTTTAGATATCTTTATCATCATCCTAATCATCATTATCATCATCATCATCATCATCATCATCATCATCATGATAATAATCATCATCATCTTCGTTGTTATGATTATAATCATCACTATCATCATCATTGTCGCCTTCTTCGGGTAGAATTAATAATTCCAGTTTACTCATGCTAGAAACGAATGGATCTGAAGTAAGCAGAAATCTATTAAATATGTCTTTATTAGTTTTTTCCCGGTTGCATTTACGCGCAAAGTGTTCCATATACTTTTTAATATCTTTGATTCTAGCCTCCTATGCTTCCTGTGATAGCTCACCAATCGGCAAAAGGGTATTGGATTTTATTTCCAGTAGATGAATAAAAAATTTATGATGGGTAGGTGACATTTTGTACCATAGATATATTTTAACAAAATGTTTTGCAGTATTGTGAGCAAAGTCATTAAAGTTTTCACTATTGACCTCGTGCCCACATGACATGACAATATGTATTCTATGCATTCTGTTAATTAACTCTAGATCAAGTTCTATTTTATTTCTGAGGAAACTTCTGCATTCTTAAAAAACCTTTGTGGTTTTGGTTGATCAATGATCAATCCAGTTCTTTCTCTGAACTCTTTTTGAACTCTTGTTTTTGTGTCTTTAACAACTTGTTTGACACAATCTGGCCTAGCTTGAAGATCGAGGATTTTGCCAAATGGTTTTATACATATAAGCAATTTAATGGCACAATTGTTGTAATAAATACACTAGAATCACTAGCGTCAGAGCCGTGAAATGCTTGTTACTACTTAGAGTACAGCCACTTCATCGTTGTTTAACGAATCCAGCACAAAATTCTGTACCACAACAAGACGCGCATTGGTATGATCTAAGAGTCCTTGTAGAATAACTTGCGCTGATGTTTCAGAAATATTCATGTTTTCTGGATAACATTTTTTCTTAGCTTCTTGGGCTTTTGTACTCGCATATGACGGAAATTCATCAGGCACAGCTTTTCTAATAACATCATATTGGTGTCGAGTTAGCTTCGCTTCAACTAAAACCGGAAGTGCTTCCTCCGCATCAGTTTTTCCAGAATATTAAAAATATTGTCATTCATATCTGGATGAAAAGACGTTTCAGTAACACATATTGCATCTATACCGAAAATCTCAAATATATAACGGAACTCGTCTAGCATGTTACCTAGACTTTGGGCATTAATGTGGCGAATATTAGCAAAGTCACGAACCATACTACTCAAACAGACTCTGGAACCCCACAGTCCATTACGTTACAGATTTATAACAATAATGATTTAATGTAGCGCAATACAATTTGTACAAATTGTCTAAAATTTTTATTTTTACGCAATTGGTAAAACAATTTAAGTTTAATAAAGTTTTTAGAAAATTATTCAAATATTTTAGTGAATTTTTATATAATATTGTTTTTATCTTAAGTCTAATAGTTAAGACAAAATTGAGATATTGATCGGGCAACTGTATATTATCAATGGTAAGATCATTATTAACGATTAACGAAAAAAGCATCTAGTGCCTCGGGGTTATCCATACGTACTGGTTCACCTCGGTTGAGCCGAATTGTGTAGTGGTTTTTAAGAATATTATAATTTGAAGGCGTTAAATTTTCGTTGATAAAAAGTTATTGATCATTTTCATAATCAAAATAAAGTTTTCCCTTAGGAAGTCTTATTATTATTATTCAGGTGGTTCAATATTTATAGTATTGCATAGTCTCTTAAAAAATATAGGCAGGTTTTAATTTTCACAAAGTAGAATGTCACGTGTATATAAAGTTAGATTTACCATGTCACGTGTATATAAAGTTAGATTTACAAAATAAACATTTGTGTTCGAAACTAATCATTATGGGTGGTCCACATTACCTGCATATTCCACAATTCCTTAATTTACTCTATTCTTTAAATCTTTAAAGCGTCAATTTATTTTTTCACAGAATTAAGAAGAATTTTCCCAGGAATTCACGAACCCCAAACCCTAATATATTTGTATGTGATATTTTGCACATAAAATTCAACACTAGATAAAAGTGCAATAGTATTTAAATAAATTGCTTATTGTGTACTGCAAAAACGAAAAAAACCATATAATATGTTGCGATATTATCAAAAGAAAAGTAATAGTTATATTACAAGTAGCATACAGTATCATATTTCACCGCTAACAATAACAGTTAGTTATCTACGTACATATGTTTCAAAACGTATAGGTAAAAAAAGAGCTTATATTCGATATATTTACAAAAAGATGTGTATAGCTAAATTGTATAAACAGAATATAAAAATGAATCCTGAAGAAGATTTACGTGGAAAAAGGAACGCTTCATAGTGTGATACTTTGAACCCGGACTTCCAAATATTTCTACAAAAAATAATTCAAATTAAACATAAAAATATCTAAATTATATATAGAAACTGTATGAACTTGTTATATAATTATTACATTGTTTTACCTTCGAATTTAAAAACTTTGAAATTTTATTTTTCTTTATAAAATAAAAGAAACAATAAACTTGAAAATTATTAACAAATATTTTAATAATTAATCCTCACATGTTTGGCTATCCTGTGAATCAAGATCCTCAAGATTTTTGGAACGTTCGAAAACTTCTGTATCGAATTTGTCGATTTTTAAGTACCATCAACATTTTTTAAACGTGAATTAATCCAGTTATCTTTAAGAAATCTGTACCTAATTCTTTCAAATAATTAAGAACAAATTATATTAATCAACATCTATGACTTCATCAACAAAATTATATCAAATTAAATATAAAATATCAATTCAGAATTTAATTTTCTGAATTTTAAGTTTCACCCGGCAAAATTTGGCGACACTTGGTCAGAAAAATAAATGCTGTAAATTTGGACGAAATCCAACATTGTTAACACTTGGCGCAACGAGGTCAAAGTTCAAGTTATACGAAATATGAGAAAATATATGTATGTAGGTGTGAAAAAATTTTACTAATTATAATTTTTTCATTAATTCTGGAAATTTAAAAATTTTATATTTTTGTAATAGGGAATATAATTTTAAACTTTTTTTTTTTTGGAATTAATCCTAAATGTTCCAGCGGGTCAAATTGACCCACATATATTATTTGGATTTTAGACATATATTTTTTACTAATATACAGTTTGGATATGAAAATACAAAAAAAAATATTAAAGAATATTAACACTTGATTAAACTGGGTCAAATTAACCCGCAATATTTATATTTTTCAGAATAGTTAAATTAAATGTTAGTAATTTAGAAACAATTACAATTAAATCACGGTGATGATTATAGGAACTGATTATTTTATAATTAGTTTTAAATATTTTAATTCTCTATAACAAAATCTCCAGTCACAGACTGTAAGATGGCATGTTTCGAAAATTATTTTATATAGCTTTGCACTACCTGTAAAATGAAAAAAAAAAAAAAAACTGTACAATAAGTGATACAAAATGTATATTCAAAAATTACTTTTAGTAAGTGTTGTTTTTGCTCCTCATCCTTTGTGATTTGTCCATGATATTCCTGGATAAGTTTAATGCCGCTTTCAGCTGAAAGAGAGATAAACTTGACAGAATTTCTTGTCCTTTTTTAAATCCTTAATTTTTTTCTGAAACTTGGCCCATAGTCTTGTTGTGACTACAGATTAATTTTGGTGTAGTCACGCACAGTCACGCATAATCACGTACAGTCACGGAATGATATAAATTTCATTTCCCTTCATCCGATCCATCTGAAACTTGGTCCATACACTTGCTGTGAAAAACTTTGACTTAGTCACGCGCAGTCACGCATGGTCACGCACAGTCACGGAGAGATTTAAAACGGATTTCCCCTCATCCAATCAATCTGAACCTTGGTCAATATACTTGCTGTAAAGAAAGATTATTTTCGACATAGTCACGCACAGCCACGCATAGTTACGCACAGTCACAGAGTGATTTAAAACCCATTTCCCCTTATCCGATCGACCTGAAACTTGGTCGATAGACTTGCTGTGAAAAAAGATTAACTTTGACACAGTCACGCCCAGTCACGCATAGTAACGCACAGTCACGGAGAGATTAAAACCTCATATGCATAAGGAAAGAAAGTGTTTTAATAAAAACTTTGTTTTTATGGGTTAGATTGTTTTAAGTACTAACATTTAATTTAACTATTATGAAAAGCAATAGTGTTAATATTCTTTTTTATTTTTTTTTATTTTTCATATCCAAACTATATATTAGTAAAAACATAAATGTTAAAAAAATCGAATACTCTCAAAATGTGATTTCTTGTAAAATTATTAGAATTCTTTCATGTTGTAAATAATCATTTCTAATATATTTTTTTAAATAATTATCTTAGACATTTGTAAATATATTGCACCTCTTATTTCCTATGTTCCTAATATGTTGTTATTCTCAACGGAGTCCAAGAACATATTTAAATTTTTAAAGGTATCTAATTTGCTTATTATCCTTAAATGGATAGATTCTAAATAAAGTTTGTTATGAAAAAAAAACGTTTAAAAATAAAGACCTCCTTTTATGGTTTAGCTTACTTTTTCATTATTTCTAATTTATTTATGTATTTACTAAAAAAAGGAACAAATATAAAAAACTGAAAAAAGTGAGGAAGTATAGAACAAAAAGAGATGAACGCTGTTGAAATTGGTGAAATTCGGTCCATGTTCAGACCTAGCCCTAATACAAATGACCCCTATGACACCGACATGAAATGCCATAAGATCCAAATTATCATATAGATCTCAGTCAAATTGGGTTTGTATGTGTTTATTACATCCATTAATCAGTAGTCCAAAAATAATCCCTATAGGACAATTCTTAGTCATAGGCCCCATATATAGCTGCTTTCCGGTCTCCACTTAAATCTATCAAAAAACAAAAATATTGCACAGATTTTTCTCAAATTTGGTTCGTATGTATTTTTTCTAAATATAAGTGACTTTACCAAATATGGTGAGGATCGGTCCATTTTCGGTCTACACCATTTCCAATTGTATTTCAAAATTTTCCAATTGTATTTCAGAATTGTCTAAATGTGTTTCAGAATTGTCCAAATGTATTTCAGGAAATTGCAATAGTATTTCAGAAAATTCCAATTATATTTCACAAATTTCCAATTGTATTTCAGAATTCTCCAATTGTATTTCAGAAAATTCCAATTGTTTTTCAGAAAATTCAAAATGTATTTCACAAATTTTCAATTGTATTTCAGAAAATTCCAATTGTAATCCAGAATTTTCCAATTGTATTTCAGAAAATTCCAATTGTATTTCAGAAAATTCCAATTGTATTTTAGAAAATTCCAATTGTATTTCAGAATTTTCCAATTGTATTTCAGAATTGTCTAAAAGTATTTCAGAATTGTCTAATTGTATTTCAAAAAATAAAACATTTTTGTGCCCTACAAAAATAATGAATATTAAATATGTCGATACATTGAATGATAAAATAAAAGATGAAGTAATATTAATTTGAATGCCTTGTAATGTTTAAATGCAGTTAGTAAATATTTTTAATTATTGTTTTATGAATTTTTAAGGGATCAAAAAGTAATTCTATAGCTCGTTAATTTAATAAGGAAAATTATATAAAATATTTATTACTTTAGGAGCATTAAAAATTGTAAAATATTTTTTTCTTTATAAAATTTTTTTAAATACAGGATATATTCTTTTTTTAGGAGCTCTAAAAGTTACGAAACTTTCATAGTACTTAAAGTAAAATTTTTCATATTCTATCGACCAAATTGCGTGGATATGAAAGAGAAAATTCCAATACTTGTTATATCAATGTGTCAATTTTTAAATTATTTTTTTTTCACACAAATGCTCTTTTTTTTTAGTCTATGCTCAAAAACAAATCAAACTGTGAAAAATACCAATAAATTTATATATAAAAAAAATTAAAAATTTAAATATAAGAAAAAATTTAAATAAAAAAAATGGAAAACAGAGACACATGCGCAGTTTGTTTGGGATCTATGTTAAGAAAAGAAATAGATAAGCTACTTCCATGCAATCAGCATGTCCCTATTGTAGATTAGCTATAGAGGGTAAGTAATTCTTGTAGCCATTTTTTCAGTTTTGTGAGACGCCAAAGACAATCATTCCATTCTCATCTAAAGTACACATAAAAGTTTTTTCGGTTTCGTAACAGTAACATTTTTATGATGAATACCAAATTTATTTTTATGAGTCCGCAAAATACCAATTGTTTAAAATACAATCGAGGCACACACATAGTGTACATTAACTAGGTTTACAATAACCTCATAAACCTACCACATTTATTTATTTCTCCAGTTTTAAATGTACATAAGTATGCTTCTTATTTTTTGAAATAGATGTCATTTTACTTGACCACGACAAGTACAATAAATATTCAAAACACGATAAAGCTCGTATAATTGAAGCTGCTTTTAATGGCGACGATTGGGCCCAACTTTCGTTTTCATTAAAAATCAATTATAAGACAGCATACACTTGTTGGATACTCCTCAACCCAACCAACTATTTTATCAATTTCCGGTTCAGAAAGGGATTTTGGTTAACAACCACCTTTTTTAACTGTCTTATAATAGATTTGTAATGAAAACGCAAGTTGGGCCCAATCGTCGCCATTAAAAGCAGCTTCAATTATACGAGCTTTATCGTCTGAAGTATGCCAAAACTTGGTAAGATAATACTACAATACTACAATGCTATACGTTTACGTCCTTGTATTAAGAATGAAATCTTCTAGAAAGAATTGACATTGCCCGGAAAAAGAAATGCAAAAACGTAAATTTTTTAAAGTGAGAACATCAAAAAGAAAAAAAAATTATTGAGTGCATGGTGGTAAACGACATTTTTAGTATTGCCATTTTCAAAAAAATTTAATAAAAACGACGGCTTCCCAACAAGTGAGCATGCAACATACAGTTGACAGTGTGAAAATACAGGAACTTAAATATTTATGCCGCAAACTTGAAACGACTGTTTTTGAGCTTTATTAATAGTCATTGCAACGGGAAACTGTAATTGTTGAAACTCAAATCAGTGGGATTCATTGGGTTGCGTGGTATTAAAACATCTTCGCCTTTAAATTTCTCATTTAAAATTGTTGCTTCAATTACATAATTCATTAATTTTTAATGAGTTTATACGTCAAATATGCATTTATTTCATTAGCTGGTTTTGATTTTGAGATAACAGGTAGTGTTTGTCTAAAGTCTCCTACTAACAAGTTCAAAGCACCACCAAATAAATTTAGATTTCCACGGAAATGCCTCATTGTTCGATTCATACCTTCAATCATATAATTATAACATCCGATACGAACTTTTTCATATCCGAAGGCAAAAAAATTTATATCAATGCCGCTCAAATTTGGTTTATGCTTATTTCCTATATCTAATTAGTTGGACCTAAGAGATAGCGTCTCTAAACGCACGGTATAGGGTATCGTATAGTCGGTGTAGACCGACTATAATTTTCTTGTTTTTAATGGGAAACAAATTCATATTAAAACTTTTATACGAAAGTGTTTGAAAATCTTTTAAGAAATAAAAAAAAATCATGTGAGTCCGATCACAGGGGAGATGTGTAAACATCTATTAATTAAAGATTTGTTTGTCACTTTTTTAAAGTCAAACAGAAAGCGTCATCTATGTATCACTTATAGCAGTGACTCTGGTTATACTTGTGGGGTTGTTGAATTATGTATTAGTTATACGTTTATATTGTGAAATTTTTGTCGTTGTACAGCAAAGGGTTGTTGAGTTAGCTGATACCATTTGATATCATAACTTTTTCACCAATACAATCATAAGTCACACCGATTTGTCACAGCGTAACATGTGAGCTTACATGTTACGCTGTTTTTGTGATTGTATAGTGAAATAGAAATTTACCCCCCTGCGCGTATAGATGCAACGGATATTTGCCTAATTATGTATTGACGCCACACATATGTTCTTTGAAATAAGATACTAACCATGAAAATTGGTTTCAAAATCAAGAAAAATTTAGTTTTAAGTTTCAAATGGTTAAAAATACATTAATTTTTCTTTCGTTTTTTAAACAAAGTATTTTCTGCGAATTCTGCATTTCTTTTCCATGATTTCTGTATGTGCTACATATCGTTTAAAAGACCTTTAAAAGCGCCTTTACGTGGGGTATTAAAATATATTTATGGTCCTGTTAAAAACCAAAAAATTCCAATTTCTTTGTTGAAGTTGGTTATAAAAACAAAATTATTGATACCGGTACTGCCCAAGAATGAAAAAACCAAAGATAACGCCATGCGCATGTTTTCCCGTTATATGACGAAGTAGCGCCCTCGCAATTGTTACCAAATATTTTTCATGTGTGAAAATTATTTCTTGCGAAATATTTATGTTTTATGAGATAGTTGGCAACACTGTAAAAACGTAAAACTTAAGGGTATAGTGGGCAAATAGAAGGAAAGCAACAGTAAAGTCAAGTCTAGAGAACTCGGCCTACTCATGGGTTAACCATATAAGTGAAGGTGGGTGAAGTAAGCCATCAAATTCATTAATGGAAACGCTGAAATCGTGTGATGCAATATTTTTTAAATTAAATGGCGAAAAAATGTGGCTTACAAGCAGATATTTGCAGAAACAAAGGACATTGAAGAAGATGAATGATTAAACATAACAGTTCTACAGCTGGAAATTATAAGCCAATAGGAACACAGTTTGCGTGTCGTCAGAGCGCCTACATGCGCAAAATGTTTTAATTTTGTCTACGTAATGGCGTAATCTTTAGTTTTGTTACTCTTGGATACTGCCTATATTTTATTTTATGTCACACCATTAAACATATGGCGGAGCATTTCAGCATGACCGTGCGTGTCTTATACTCATTGGTTAGCCCTTGTAAATTCCTTCCATCTGATGTCCAACTTGTATATGGTTTCTTTGAATCAAATGTGAAAAATATGCAACGGTTTATGTTAAACAAAATATATCATATTTGATCAGAAGATCATACTTTTTTCCAAATGTTCATTTGAAATATATCAATATTAAAATAAACACACATGTACATTTTCTTTTTAATTTATTAGATTTTTTTTAATGCAAATAATTATTTTTATTTTAGATGGAGCGTTATGTACAAAAATATAAAATTAAATCTCATAATTAATATTGTGCTATTTATAAAATTTCTCAAATGTTGTACTAAAATTGATTCACTTCACACATAAAAAATTAAAATTGCTTTTAAAAACAATACTATGTTTGTACTTAAATTGAGTCACTTCAAACATAAAAAATTAAAATTGCTTTTAAAAACAATACTATGGTGTAAAGATGAGTAAGAAAAAATTTTCACATACTTAATATATCTTTTTATACCCTATACCACTATGTGGTCAGGGTATAATGATTTTGTGCTAACTACCAAAAACATTTGACCTGACCCATCTTTTATTATACCAGAATCAGAATCACTTTCTGAGTCGATTTAGCGAAGTCCGTCTGTCTGTCTATGTCCATGTATGTCCATGTAAACTTGTTTTGCGCTTTTTGTTTGGAAAAAGTTGGCATCGCTGTTGGACAGCTAAAAGAAAATACGGGTCACTTATTTTTCCATGTTTTATAGCATATCCAAGTTTCATTGCGAGACCTTCCTTGTTAGTAATTTAATGTCAACACATGTTTCTGGATGTTTTAATTTGCAGTTGTTACATAAAAACCAAATGGCAAAAAAAATAAGAGAAAAATATTTTCTACTTTTTACATATTTTTTTATTTCATGGGTTGAGTTTTTTAAGAAATTTCGAGTCTTTGAAGCGAAATTTTGAAATTTGTTTTAATTTAGATTAATTTGTGTGTTTTTCTTTATACAAAATTATTATCATTTACGCATACATTATCACATTCTTGTTGACACGCAACAAGTGCGTATTTTGACTTTTTAATCAAATAAATGTCAGTCCATATTTTGATGGTACTTAAGGTTAAAGATTCTTATTGCTTATACAAATATAAATTGATTATGAAATAAATGCAACTAAAGTCAGTCAGGCGCAAATGAGATGCCGAAAAAACATCTACATTCAATTACAAAGGGTATCGAAACGTGAACAAGAGGGAAGTAATTTGGTAATCGGCTTTACACTTCGGTACCACAACCTTCTTGATAACCTTCGTCTGGCGAGTTACGTTTCGTGCTGATTAGGGCTCTTTCAATGGCCGTAACGGGTGGCAGTACTGCTACGCCTCCCCTTTGCCACACGCGTATCGTTTTAACATTTACTGACGCTGAACTGAAACGTATATTGTTGTGAATAGGTAAACTTCTTGAACTGTTAGCCTCAAAGCTCGTTGTTGGTTTTTGCCGTGGTAACGTTCGACACTTAAATGGTGTACTGTTAATACTGCTGGCACAAATACTTGACGTTAAGTTAGGCTCATTTAGGGGATTTAAAACGCCAGACTGACTCCAGGTTCCTCCCAAAAGTTGTTTTTGTAAAGGATTAATTTGTAAAATATAATTGAGTGCTAGTTCAGCTCCGGGTACGCTAGGGAGACCATAATCGTTGGGATAACCTCTAATAGCGATTCCAGAGCCTGAGATTGACAGATTTGTAGTTGTTGTAGAAGCTGTAGATTCCAAATTCATATTACGGCTACGGCTGTTCAACTGTAAATTGTGGTTAAAGCTTCGTGGAAACGTTTTACTGAAGTTTTCTGGACTACTGCAGCCATCGTGCATATCATATAGTTGCGTTGCATCGATTATAGGAGTTTTATCCGAATAGCGCCGAAGAAACAAACGATCTTCTGTTGAGGTGCAGGTCACATCCTTTATATCTTCCCATAATCCTGATGGAAATAAAGAATCACATCCACCATCTTTTGTGTTTAGACCAGCTAGTTCAGTAGCTAGAGCTTTATTGAATGTGGTTGGTAAATTTAAATCCGCCAATTGGTTGACATCAAAACGTTTAGTGTCATTAATTAAATCTGGATTCTCGCCTGCTGAGGAAGTTGGTGATGTAAAGCAGGGAGCTGGGGCCAAACAACTTCCTGTTTTATTATTACTATTAGTTGAATATGTAATGTCAGTAAGGCGTGGAGGTTTCTGTAACGGATTTGCACTTTGTGCCAATACATTATCCCTTTCTATATGATTCACAACGTTTGAAAGGAATTTAGAATCTGGTATATTCACATTAGGGTGTGTTTTATTTATAATCATATTTTGTTGATTTATGCTTGTTATTACTTCCATAGGGTTGAGTGTTTTGTCCCCGTTGTAAGTTTCACGTTTAAGCGTCACTAATAGGAACACAACAAAAACTAAAACTATTAGTATTAGAATAACTAAAGCAGCACTTAACCCAACAAGCTGGCCACTACCTAATGATGCCATTCCGGCAGCTCGCATTTTAACATGTAACGTAAAGTTTGCTTCTGAGGAGCCCGCTCGATTTTCTGCAATACAAAAAAACTCACTTGAGTCAATTTCCTGAGCATTGGTCAAAACTAAACGGGAAGTTTTTTTAAATCCACCATGTTCTAAAATATACAATCTTTGATGAGAACTGAAGTTGGTATTGTTCGTTACCAAACGACCATTCCAATACCAATTTATGGTTGGAGCAGGAATTGATGTAGCTTTACATATAATCGAGGCAGTTTCACCCATAGTAGCTTCCTCATAATGATTTGATGGTAATATTTCTGGTTTACATGCAAAGTCATCAATACTTAGTTCAGCAAAAGTTTGATCCATTACTCTTTCAGGACCTCCAGCACAAACTGGTGCTACTGGATATGGTATGTTCTTTTGCATTAACCATAATTTGGCATCACGGAGGCGACAGTCACACATCCAGGGGTTGTCGTGCAGCTCAATGCCATGAAGGCGAATCAAAGTCTCTATTGTCTTTGGTACTAATTCACTTAATTTGTTACTATTTAATCGTAAAAGAGTAAGACCATCTAGACCCTCAAATGCTTGCGGAGCTATAAGTTGTATACCACAATGTGATAGGTCCAGTTTATGTAGAGCCGGTGTGTTAGCGAAAGCATTTGGTTCCACCTTTTGTATAAGATTCGATGCTATAGTTAAATCCCGCAATGAAGAAATAAAGCTTAAAGCCATCGACGGAATTGATATTAAAAGATTTTGCGATAAATCTAATTCAACGAGATTTGTTAGGCCTTTGAATGTTCGCGGTTCAATGTGTTCAATTCTACAATTGCGTAAATACAGCTTTTGTAGATTTAAGAGGTTAGATCGCACAAACTGCTCATTTAGCAATGTTTGTAACTGATTCCCCGACATATCCAAAACTTGCGTTGAAGGATCTATATTGTCCGGTATTTGTTGAAGTAGTCGATCCAGACATTCTACAGTTTGTTTTCCCCCCTTCCATTTGCAAGCACACACAGTTTGACAAGTACTCATTTGATGTTGACTACCGAATAGGTGGTTGTCAGCCGATTGTTGAGGTTGTTCGTGAAAAGGATCTAAATATTCTTCAGATATTGAAGAATTACCCATCGTCACATAGAGGTTGCTGCTAACATTATCCATATGTTGACCCTTGCGAAGGATTGAATTTGAACGAAGATTTCCATCGGTGGGTTGAGATATTTCCAATATCTTCGTTTGACGGTATGTAGAAAAATGTGCATAATTGTTATCTTTTTGACCCCGATTATTAAGTGACGAAGAATAAATTGTAGGTAATAACTGGAAAACAAACACATGAATAAAAAATTTCATTTTCAATACTTTTTTCATCTTATAAACTATAAAAAAGTTTATCTCCAGGTTTTATTAAAGTTTCAGCATTGGCATCTTTCGGATTTGTTACAGTTTTTGTATTAGTTGTTTATTTGTACGAGCAAATGGAAGTTTTTACTACATTTTATTTGCATAAAGATTAAATGAGCACTTTTTAAATAAGTTATAAGTTTACTTTGAGCAGAATTTTCGTATGAGTAATAGCTTTAACCTTTTTGATATAAAGGATAATTCAAATTGTATTTTAAAATTTTTTTAATAAAAATGTATTCTTTTTAATATTCGTGTTTTGTTAATTTAGCATAATTTCTTCTTGTTTCTTACATATCATAATATTTCGTTTGAATGACCTGGTAATGGTAATTAAATACAACCACTTTTTATCCATATACTATATCCATCATACTCGTAGTTACACAAAACACACACACACTCTTAATTTTATTTTCTTTATGCAATTTTTATAAATTTATGCCATCCGCTTGTTTCGACTGTATCTAGAAAATTTTCTTTGTTCTTTGATATGTATTTCATGTTTTTTTGTTTATATTTATGATTGCGTACTATGTTTCAAATTCAAATAGAGATTCAGTTAAATTAATGTTAAGTTTTTATAAAAACTAAAAGAATTTCTTTTTTTCTTCGATTGCGAATTTTTAAAACACCAAACTATAGGCCACGACAAACATAGATGAACTGATGTCGACAAGCTGAAGGCAATTCAAAGTCGTAACGTTACGATTCGACTGGCAGGGTTGTCAACTTTAAAATATCAAAAAGCACCAAAACCGATCAAAAACGCGTAACTTTTTACAAAATTTTTATTAAATTAAAAAACTGATTCTCAAATACAGTTTCTAACAGTAACAAAAAATCAAAATAAAATGAAATAACATAAAAACAAATAAAAAACTAATTAAATATTCTTAAATATTTTATTTTACACAAACAAGAACTATTAATTTAAATCTTTAATTTAAAATACCAAACACTTAGTTAGATTAAAGTCTATTGTTTCCTCAGCATCACTTTTATCCGGCCATAAAATAGTTTTAATTTCAAATCCTAATGTTTTATAAACATCATTACTATTAATTAAAATATTTACTTTTATAACCTGTCATGCAGAATATAGATCAATTTGGAAACAAATGAGCCAATGTTTTTGCTTTATTTAACAGCTTTTTGATATATTTCGCAACAGTAATTTTCTCTTTTCAATCCATTTGTAAAGCATTTACTTAAGATATTTACACTGTAAAAAGATTGGTGTTTTTTTAATAAAACTATTTCTTTTTTCGGAAAAATAAAGATTTGATGTCATTGATGTTAAAAAAAAGCACTCAAAAAAGCACTAAGCACTAACACGAAAAATTTTCGCGTCGAAAATTTTAAAATGCACTAACACAATGCTAAAAGAACTGAGTAGACAACCCTGTCGACTGGTCATGCTCAGTATAACGCACAAAATAGTAACAGAGTAAAAGAGAGTATTTTTTATATTATTTCCAGGCAGTGTTGCTAAGAGCCTTAAATTGTATAGGAACCCCTACATTAGGGTCAATTGAAAATTTAGTATATTAAGTTTAAATATTAGTTGAAAAATTTATATTTTTCGGTAAAAACCGAAACAGCTTTATAGCCTGTCATGCAGAATATAGATCAACTTTGAAACAAATGTGCCAATGTGTTTTGCTTTATTTAACAGCTTTTTGATATATTTCGCAACAGTAATTTTCTCTTTTCAATCCATTTGTAATGTGAAGTAAAGCATTAACTGAATGTAATGACATTCGATTTCTAATTTTGGTTTTGAAAAGGTTCATGTCGCTAAAAACCCTTTTAACTTCATCGTTTGAATAAGGGAGCGACAAATTTTAATAGCAAGATTAGCTATTTTTAGTACATTGTGTAAACTGTGCATACTTTCATTCAAAATTTGAAGTTATACTTAAGATATTTACACTGTAAGAAATTGGTGTTTTTTTAATAAATCTATTTCTTTTTTGGGAAAAATAAAGATTTGATGTCATTGATGTTAAAAAAAAAGCACTCAAAAAAGCATTAAGCACTAACTCGAAAATTTTCGCGTCAAAAATTTTTAAAAGCACTAAAACAGTGCTAAAAGCCCTGAGTTGACAACCCTGTCGACTGGTCATGCTCAGTATGAAACGCTCAGAATAGTAACAGAGTAAAAGAGAGTATTTTTTATATTATTTCCAGGTAGTGTTGCTAAAATCTTTAAATTGTATAGGGTGAATTGAAAATTTAGCATATTATTAAGTTTATAAAAATTAGTTAAAAAAATAATATTTAATATTTTTGCGATTTGAATTTATTTTCAACATCTCAATTTTTCAGCACTCTTCTTTTTTGACTCATTTTTGTTTTATTGACTTTTACAGAGTAAAAGTGTTAAATTCGACTATTGAATTCACTACTTATAACATACATATGTAAACAAAATAGTTGACACCAATTTTATAAACTTAATACTTAACGAAAGATTTTTTAGTTAGATAGAATAAACTTCAGAATAACGATATTAAAAAGTATATTCGTAATTCATAATCTGACATAATCCACTTTACTGATATCTTAAATTGTTATATTTAAAATTAAATTCGTCCTGCTGGTATTGTTGAATTCATATTTTTATAGAAACTTTTTTAAGTGTAAACATCTATGCGCTCAGGGGGGGTAAAATCCAATTTCACGATACAATCACAAAAGCAACGTAAGGGAAAATCTGTGTGTGGTATATGTAAGTGTATTGGTGTATTTAGTAAGCAGAACCGCCGAGTTCGCTGTCTGTTTAGCAAAATCACAAATCTTTTTCGTTAATTTTAAATATTCAAGCTATTGGCCGCTAGGTGTGCTGTGAGTTTAACATGTTCACAAACTTACAGAGTTTTTTTTTTAATATTGAAGTATATATTTGCTATTGACAGAACTTTTTAGTAAGCAGAACCGCCGAGTTCGCTGTCTGTTTACCAAAATCACAAATCTTTTTCGTTAATTTTAAATATTCAAGTATATAGTACATTTGCTATTGACAGAACTTTTTTAGTAAGCAGAACCGCTAGGTGTGCTGTGAGTTTAAAAAGCTAAAAACTAGGAAAACTTTGAAGAAGTCGAAAATAAACTTAGAGTGTTTTTTTAATTACTACACCTTTTCCAATTGTATTTCAGAAAACATCAATTAAATTTCAGAAAGTATTAATTGTGTTTCAGAAAACATTAATTGATTTTCAGAAAATTTGTATTTCAGAAAGTATCAATTGTATTTCAGACAACATCTATCGATTTTCAGAAAGTATCAATTGAATTTTAAAAACATCAATTGATTTTCAGTAATAATCAATTCTATTTCAGAAAGCATCAATTGATTTTCAGAAAGTATCATTTGTATTTTAGAAAATATCAATTGAATTTCAAAAAATATGAATTGAGTTTCAGAAATTATCAAATGTATTTCAGAAAATATTAAGTGTATTTCCGAAATTATCAAATGTATTTCAGTAATTATCAAATGTATTTCAGAAAATATCAACTGTATTTCAAAAAACATCAAATGAATTTCAAAAATTATCAAATGTATTTCGGAAGCCATCAAATGTATTTCAGAAAAGTTTAAACGTATTTCAGAAAACATAAAATGTATTTCAGAAAACATAAGATGTATTTCTGAGTTTATCAAATGTATTTCAGAAAACATCAAATGTATTTCAGAAAACATGAAATGTATTTCTGAAATTATCAAATGTATTTCAGCAATTACCAAATCTATTTCAGAAAATGTCAACTGTATTTCAGAAAACATCAAATGTATTTCAAAAATTATCAAATGTATTTCAGAAGCCATCAAATGTATTTCAGAAAATTTTAAATGTATTTCAGAAAACATAAAATGTATTTCTGAAACTATCAAATGTATTTCAGAAAACATCAAATGTATTTCAGAAAACATGAAATGTATTTCTGAAATTATCAAAAGTATTTCAGAAATTATTAAATTTACTTCAGAAAATGTGAACTTAATTTCAGAAAATATCAATTGAGTCTCAGAAAAATAGTCAGAACGCTATATAAAAATATATTTTTATACCCTATACCACTATGTGGTGATTTTCAGTAATAATCAATTCTATTTCAGAAAGCATCAATTGATTTTCAGAAAGTATCATTTGTATTTCAGAAAATATCAATTGAATTTCAAAAAATATGAATTGAGTTTCAGAAATTATCAAATGTATTTCAGAAAATATTAAGTGTATTTCCGAAATTATCAAATGTATTTCAGTAATTATCAAATGTATTTCAGAAAATATCAACTGTATTTCAAAAAACATCAAATGAATTTCAAAAATTATCAAATGTATTTCGGAAGCCATCAAATGTATTTCAGAAAAGTTTAAACGTATTTCAGAAAACATAAAATGTATTTCAGAAAACATAAGATGTATTTCTGAGTTTATCAAATGTATTTCAGAAAACATCAAATGTATTTCAGAAAACATGAAATGTATTTCTGAAATTATCAAATGTATTTCAGCAATTACCAAATCTATTTCAGAAAATGTCAACTGTATTTCAGAAAACATCAAATGTATTTCAAAAATTATCAAATGTATTTCAGAAGCCATCAAATGTATTTCAGAAAATTTTAAATGTATTTCAGAAAACATAAAATGTATTTCTGAAACTATCAAATGTATTTCAGAAAACATCAAATGTATTTCAGAAAACATGAAATGTATTTCTGAAATTATCAAAAGTATTTCAGAAATTATTAAATTTACTTCAGAAAATGTGAACTTAATTTCAGAAAATATCAATTGAGTCTCAGAAAAATAGTCAGAACGCTATATAAAAATATATTTTTATACCCTATACCACTATGTGGTTTGGGTATGACTTTGTGCTGCTGTTTGTAACAACCAAAAATATTTGAACTACACCCATCTTTAATTAAACCGATCGAACCAGAATCACTATCTGATTCGATTTAACGATGTCCGTCCGTCCGTCCGTCTGTGTGTCCATGTAAAGCTTGTAATCAAACTGCAGGTCGCAAATATGAATATATTTTGATGAAATTTGGTATTTAATATTTTATCGGCCATCGGATGAACGCTATTGAAATTGGTGAGAATCGGTGCATGTTCAGACCTAGCCCCCATACAAATGACCCCTATGAAATCAACATATATTGCCATAAGATCCAAATTATCATACAAATCTTAGTCAAATTGGGTTTGTATGTATATATTACATCCATTAATCAGTAGTCCAACAATGATCCCTATTGGACAACTCTTAGTCATAGGCCCCATATAGAGCTGCTTCCCGATCTTCACTTAAATCTATCAAAAAACAAAAATATTGCACTGATTCTTCTCAAATTTTGTTTGGATATATTTTTCCAAAATATAAGGGACTTTACCAAACATGGTCAGGATCGGTCCATTTTTGGGCCTAGTCCCCATATAGATATAGCATCCGATATGAAATTTTTCATATCTGCAGCCGAAAAAATTAATAAAAATCCCACTCAAATTTGGTTTATGCTTATTTTCTATATCCAGTTAGTTGGGCCTGAGAGATAGGGTCTCTAAACGCATGGTATAGGGTATCGTATAGTCGGTCTAGACCGACTATCATTTTCTTTCTTGTTTTAAGTATTACACTGGGTTTGTAATATTTCTTGAAAACTACATATCCTCACCTAAAATGCAAAATGTCGTAACTAATATTTTTATTTTTTTGCGGGAGAAGCAAAAAACATCATAAAATAAAAACTACTTTAAACTTAATACCCAAATTTTAGCTGAAAAATAAAGATGAAAACAATTTTATGGTAAAATAGTAGTTTTTAAGTAAAAGGCCGTAACCACAATACAAAAAGTAAATTTTGAACTTTTTGTTAGTTACGGACTTTTGCATTTTAGGTGACGATATAAACGTGTTTTTTCAAAATGACGAGGTCAAAATCGGTCAAAATTCTTTCCTGGTCTTTATATTGTAGCTGATTAACAAATAAAGTCCTCATCTTCTTTCGATTAAAAGGCAGCTCTTGATAGTTTATTTTCCAGTGCATAACATATAAGTCCAAATATTGCTAAACATTTTCTGCGACTCCAAATCAGTAATAGAAACAATAATAACTTTTCGGTATTGTAGGGTAGACTATTTTTAAATTCTGAATTTCAATAGATATATTCTGAAATTCAATTGATATTTTCATTTGATAATTTCTTAAATACATTTGATGTTTTCTGAAATACATTTGATACTTTCTGAAATACAATTGGAAAAGATGTAGATGTTTACACATCTCCCCTGTGATCTCCCCTGTGATTTTTTTTCTTTTTTTTCTATCAGCTCGACTTTTCGCGATATACTACTACAATGGCACTGCACTGATTGATAACACAAGGGAACAAGGTTTTTGTTGATTAATAACTGAATGTTGTTTTTAAAGGTATTTGGGACGCTGAATCCAAAACTGCACTTGTTTTTTTTTTTTCTATCAGCACGACTTTCGCACGACAAAATTAAGGCACTTCCACTACATATATTATTTTTGATGTGTAAACATCTATGCGCTCAGGGGGGTAAAAATCTATTTCACAATGCAATCACAAAAACAGCGTAAGGAAAAGTCGGTGTGAGGTATATATAAGTGTATTGGTGCAAAGATTATGATTTAAATTTATTTATCTGATTCAAAAACCAACAGAAAGCGCCATGAATGTATATTAAACATTAAACATCATCAAGTATAACAACCATACCAGTTGCTTGCTATACATAGATGGCGCTTACTGTTTGATTTTAATTGATGTGTAAATAGATGTTTACACATCTCCTCTCTGATCGGACTCACATAGTTTTTTTTTATTAACCAAGACTCAGGGGATGCCCCCTACAAATCCAGTGCATTGTGTTGATCTCAGGAAAGTAGGTTATGGGAAGGAGGAAAGAGCGAGTAGTGTTTGTGTATATTTGACTTAAATTTTATTAGATTATAACTATCAGGAAAGACCTCTGTGGGGAGTTTATTCCACATACGGCTAGTTCGACTGATAAACGAGTTCTCTCTGTAATGCGTTGTGCGGTCAACTGGACAATAGACTACAAACGGATGTGATCTACTAGAAAAGAGGGTAGAGCGAACCCAAACTCGGTCACTTGGAATAAGTTCGCTAATCTCAGAAGAACATTTCCCATGGTAGTATCTATAGAATAGTGCTACACAACCTACATTCCGACGATGTTCCAATGAGTCAATTGATGAGCATCAACGCCCTCCTTTGTACACGGTCCAGTAGTTCCAAGATAGACTTTGAGGCTCCTGCCCATATATGGGAGTCGTATTCCATTTTCGGTCGGATGTAAGTGGTATAGATTTTAAGGAGATCAGAAGAAGTGAAGTAATTTTCACACTGTTTTAGAAAACCAAGACACTTGAATGCTTCTTTCGACACTTGAAAAACATGCTCGTTCCAAGGAACATCATATTGAATTCTCATGCATATAACATCAAAAGTATCCGACTCCTCAATACCTATACCACCCTATATACAGATGACATTGATGAATCCATGGCCCTATGGGTCAACATACAACATTGAGTTTTCAGCCCATTAAAATCAACCCGAGTTCAATAAACGAGTTCTCTCTGTAATGCGTTGTGCGGTCAACTGGACAATAGACTACAAACGGATGTGATCTACTAGAAAAGAGGGTAGAGCGAACCCAAACTCGGTCACTTGGAATAAGTTCGCTAATCTCAGAAGAACATTTCCCATGGTAGTATCTATAGAATAGTGCTACACAACCTACATTCCGACGATGTTCCAATGAGTCAATTGATGAGCATCAACGCCCTCCTTTGTACACGGTCCAGTAGTTCCAAGATAGACTTTGAAGCTCCTGCCCATATATGGGAGTCGTATTCCATTTTCGGTCGGATGTAAGTGGTATAGATTTTAAGGAGATCAGAAGAAGTGAAGTAATTTTCACACTGTTTTAGAAAACCAAGACACTTGAATGCTTCTTTCGACACTTGAAAAACATGCTCGTTCCAAGGAACATCATATTGAATTCTCATGCATATAACATCAAAAGTATCCGACTCCTCAATACCTATACCACCCTATATACAGATGACATTGATGAATCCATGGCCCTATGGGTCAACATACAACATTGAGTTTTCAGCCCATTAAAATCAACCCTATTCGCTTTACCCCATCCGGAGATTGTTAACAGGTCTTGATTGAGTGTGTCACTCATTGTCCGCCTTTTGCCCCCAACCTCCAAGAGGCTTGGCCTACAATTAAAGGAAAGTGAATGACAAATGCTACTGTCATCTGCGAAAGAGTATATAGAGCTAAAAGTTTGACCAAGAAGGTCGTTCAGAAAGATAAGGAGAAGGAGTAAGAACGGAACCTGGGGTACCCCTGAATTCATCTGAAACTCATTAGATGAGACCCCATCAATAACACGATCGAATGCCTTGCAAATATCTAGAGCAACCGCTTTACTTTCGCCAAAATTGCGAATGGATCGACTCCAGCGCTCCGAAAGTAGAGCTAACAGGTCTCCCGTGGAACGATTTCATCGGAAGCCATACTGTCGATCATTAAGAAGTGAGTTGGCCTCTAGGTAGTTCACAAGATGGAAATTGATCATGCTCTCCATCATCTTTGAGAGCGCTGAGCAGATTACAATTGGACGGCAATTTTCAGGGTTATTAGTCGCACCCTTTTTAGGGATTGGTTGGACATTAGCAACCTTCCAGCAAGAGGGAAAGACGCACGGTACGAAAGGCTGAAAAGGTTGGCCAATGGACTGGCTAGCGTCGAAGAGCACTGTTTCAGCACCAGTGCTGGTATACCATCCGGTCCCGCAGACTTATTAATGTTGAAATCCGAAAAAACCCTTTTAACTGCACGGGCTCGGAAGAATATTTTAGGCATAGTACAAGACACTCTTTCGAGTTCGGGCAGTGGTTGATCGCTATTAGGCAAAAATTAATTTTTTGCAAAAAGGTCAGCTAAAAGGTTAGCCGTATCAACCGGGTCAGTCAATATTTGGTCATTTATTATAAGAGTTGAGATAGCAGAACTAGAATTATTCTTTACTCTTTTAACAAATGACCAAAAGCTCTTGCTGGACCGAGGAGCAAAAAGAACTTTAGCACGAAGACGCTTATCTTGAAGAAACTGTTCGTGCCTTAGTACTTTAGCACATTCGTTTCTCGCCTGTTTGCGTTCCAGTTCATTGACGGAATTTTTATTTTCACACCAAAGTCTGAATGCTTCCTCTCTGGATCTGACTGCATCTCAGCAAGTCTGGTTAAACCAAGATTTTTGATTAGGTTTAGCCGAAATGTACTTTGATGAAATGAATAATCTTATACCAAGCACCATTATTTTCTCCACCATTATCGCTGCAGCGTCAACATTATTATTCAAAAAACAAAGTTTCCAGTTGAAATGCTTGAAGAAATCGATGAGCTCGGCCCAACGAGCCTCTTCGTAAATAAAAACTGAGCTGATCTTTAAGAAACTTTTCGTACCTTAGTACTTTAACACATTCGTTTCTTGCATGTTTGCGTAGCATTTCAGTGATGGAATTTATATTTTCACGCCAAAGTCTGAATGTTTCCTCACTGGATCTGACTGCATCTCTGCAAGTCTGACTAAACCAAGATTTTTGATTAGGTTTAGCCGAAATGTACTTTGATGGCATGAATAACCTCATACCAAGCACTATTATTTCCTCAACCATTATCGCTGCAGCGTCAACATTATTATCCAAAAAACAAAGTTTCCAGTTGAAATGCTTGGAGAAATCGTTGAGCACGACCCAACGAGCCTTTTCGTAAATAAAAACTTAGCGTTTCATAGCTGGTGTTGAAACAATATGAGGTACAGATCGCGAAAAAGATGCGGAAATTGTGCAGTGATCCGAATTACCGAGAGGTGCAAGTGTTTTCATTTCATACTTTTCAGGGTGTGAAGTTAGAAAAAGGTCGAGAGTTTTATGTCATTGCCCTTCAATGCATGGAATGTGCGTTGGTTCATTCACTAGTTGCGCTAAGTGGTTATGCGCGGCGAAAAGTTCAACGTAACGGCCTTCGTGAGTTGTTTGACTCAAATGGTGAAGCCAAGAAGAGTTGTGAATATTAAAATCGCCAACAACTACGATTTCGCTATTCGCGCAACTTTCTAATATTTTAGTTATGGACTCAGAAAGGGCAAGGGCTATTATAGGTATGCTCCCGTTTTATGTTTGGGCTTCTGTACAGAAACCCGAAATGTGTGACCTAATTTTTAACTTAACCCAAAGTGAGTTAAATTCTGCATCATTACAGTTATACTGTTGCTGGAACTTGTACACAACATTGTCGCGAATGTACATTGCAAGGGCCTATGAAAAGTAAAAAGGGATAGAAGGTGATAACCATGTATGTGAAAATCCTGTGGATCAGCATCATCACTTACCTGGATCTCACATATGGCGAAAACATCCGGCCGATGGAAGAGAGTGTGGGCATATACAGAGAAAAAATTCGTCCTCAGTCCACGTATGTTACAGAAGTCTATTCTGAATTTACCTGACATTACAAAATTAATAAAAATATAAGTCAATATTGAAAACGGTTCATCATATTCAGTTAAAAATCCAAAACTCGTCAAATATATTATCTTTAAGCCGTGGTTACATTGGTTTTAAATTTGCTCAGCAGTCTCAGAGATATCGTGAAAGTTTTGAAAACAGAACAATTTTCAAAAATAAATTTTTTTGTTCTTTAAACATTCATTAAAAATATAAATGCGACATAGATCACAGTTTTGGCATTTAGTTAAACATATTTCGAATGAAATTAGCTTTATTTCATTGTAATCGGTGTACAACTTTTGATTTTGTTCACAATTTACTGAGAAAACTCAATTGATAAAAATCTAAAACATTTAAAACAAATGTGTTATTAAAATAATCTAACCCATAAAAACAAAGTTTTTATTAAAACTCTTTCTTTCCTTATGCATATGAGTTTTGAATATCTCAGTGACTGTGCGTGACTGTGTGTGACTATCTTAAAATTAATCTTTGGACAAAGTTTCAGATCCTTCGGATGAGGGGAAGTGAGGTTTTAATCTCTCCGTGACTGTGCGAGACACAGCAAGTCTATCGACCAAGTTTTAGATCGATCGGATAAGGGAAAATGGGTTTTAAATCACTCCGTGACTGTGCGTGACTATGCGTGACTATGTCGAAGTTGATCTTTCTTTACAGCAAGTATATCGACCAAGTTTCAGATCGGTCGGATGAGGGTAAATGACATTTACATCACTCCGTGACTGTGCGTGACTAAGTCAAAGTTAATCTTTTTTTCACAGCAAGTGTATGGACCAAGTTTCAGATCGATCGGATGAGGTTAAATGACATTTAGATCACTCCGTGACTGTGCGTGATGCGTGACTAAGTCAAAGTAAATCTATTTTTCACAGCAAGTGTATGGACCAAGTTTGGGATCGATCGGATGAGGGGAAATGACATTTAGATCACTCCGTGACTGTGCGTGACCACGCGTGACTGTGCGTGACTAAGTCAAAGTTAATCTTTTTTCACAGTGAGCGTATGGGCCAAGTTTAAGCTCGATCGGATTAGGGGAAGTGACATATAGATCACTCCGTGACTATGCGTGACCATGCGTGACTACCCCAAAATTAATCTGTAGTCACAACAAGACTGTGGGCCAAATTTCAGATCAATTGGATAAGGGGGAATGGGGTCCACCCATGGCAGACAGACAGATAGAGAGTATGAGTTAAAAGAAAGAGTTTAAAAAGGTCACTTGTTAAGACTAAAAAACGTGAATCGGATAAAAAGGCACTTTAAAAAAAATGCATTTTCTTAATAAAGAGCATTTTAAAAATAACGTTTTCCTAAAAGAGCACACTTTTTTTTAAAGGTGCGTTTTATTTAACAACTAGTTGGACCAGGCAAACGTTGTTTTGCCCTCAATGAATTTTTTATTTTAGTTAGAATATATATATAAAAACGTTTGTGCATTTGATAATATTAATTGAAAACTGTTAAAGAAAAACCATGTTTTATTTATGAAAATGAAAATAAATATTTATCGTAACATATCGCACCTGTACCTCTAAAGTGAGTCAACTCAAAATGTTTCAAGTTTTACTTTTTGCAAGAAAACGATAAACAGTTGTCATATCTATCCATTGTAAAAATCTTACATCGGTTTTTCTAATCTTTCGCAAAAAAAAATACAGTTGTAATCCTCTTTACCGTAATAAGAATAGCTTCTTTAGAATCCATTAAAAGGACATATTTTGAGTTGCACCCAAAAACTTGTTATTTTTGATGGTCACTGAAGAAATCGCAAAAACAACCACTGTTGTATACTTATTATTCGCAATTCTTAACAATGAAACAACTGTTTTTAAGTTTTATAGTAAATATTAAAAAAAAAAAAAGGTGTTTTGCGTCTACTGAAAATTTGTAAAGTTTGAGTTGACTCACTTTAGAGGTACAGGTGCGATATAAGAATGACCAATATATTTCTATTATTGTAATGCTAAAGAGTGAACAATATTTTTAGTTTCATTATTCTCGCAGTAAATTAATAAATTTGCTGTCTTTCCGACACGGGAACATGCCACATATAGCTGCTCGTGGGAAAAACAACTGTTTATGGGTCCGAACCACATATTTGCAATGATTGTCCTTGAGATTAATTAATGGTCATGGCAAAGCCCAATCTGGTCAGAAATTGCAATCTTTTGACTGTTATCGGTGTGTCGGTAGGAATCATAGCAATTCTTGGCAGCAAAACATGTTCTCCTTTAAATTTTCCTTTGAGAATTGTGGTCTCAATAACATTGGACATTATTCTCTCAACAATTAACCTGGTTACATCAATAGTTTAGAGTTGAGGTTACGTAGCAAAATTATTGGAGAACCAACTTTTAATTTTAATAATAATACATAGATTTCAAAGAAAACGTTTCGGAATCAATAATGTCCTGAATAACAACATTAATATTATCGACATCGACATTTTTGCGGCTAAAAAAGCTCTTTCACTTAATCATGGTTACGATATTGATTTTGAATATCGGGGAATACATTTTCAATTAATTCATCGCGTGACGATATAAATTGACAAAAATCTTGTGGATATTTTAATAGTTTGACTGGTTGGTTTAATATTGATTCTACCATTACCAAGATTAAGTAGTTGTTTTGAAAATTGGACAGCCGTTGGATCATTTTGTAATCGTACTAGCATGTTTGTTGTTAATTTTATAGTTTGAACGCAGGCATTTATTTCGTCAGCATATGTTGATTTTGGTATAACTGGCAATGTTTGACGAAGATCTCCAGATAATAAAATGAGAGCTCCACCAAAAAATCTTTCATTACCTTTCAAATCTTTTAAAGTTCTATGTAATGCTTCTAAGGAATGTTTGTGAGCCATTGTACATTCATCCCAAATAATAATACTGCATTTTTGCAGAACTTTTGCATACCGGAATGTTTTTTGATTTTTTTGTATGTTTAACGGTGATTTGAGCACTGAATGAGCTGTACGACCACCATGCAATAATATAGCGGCTATTCCAGACGAAGCAATAGCCAATGCAATTTTTCCTTCCTTTTTGGTTAAAATATTTATATATAAAAACGTTTGTGCATTTTCTAATCTAAACAAATTTAATTTTTATAAGTTACTAGCTGAGTCCGGTCCGCGTTGCTGGCCCGAAGAAAACATCTGGATTTTATATTGCATCTAAATTTTAATACCTTGAATATTGAATATTTTAACACCAGCGCCACCTACAGGTGAAAAACTTTGTCAGCAACTTTAGTTTTATGTACATAATATATGTTGCGAATTTGAGCTAAACTGGACCGTAAATAAATTTTTTGGGAAAATCTCGACCCCAGCGCCACCTATCAGGTACAAAAAAAAATTATGCAAATCGGAGAACCAAAGGAACATATGGTATGAATACGAAGTCGCTAGCATTAGTGGTTCAACAGTTATTAGAGTACCAACATACGCACCAACGTTTTTATATATTAAGATAAAAACGTTGTGAATTTTGTAATTAAAATAAATTTAAATTTTATAAGTTACAAAATTCACAAACGTTTTTATATATAAATATTTTAACCAAAAAGGAAGGAAAAATTGCATTGGCTATTGCTTCGTCCGGAACAACTAATTATTTTTCAGACGCCAGCGCCATCTATCGGGTCCACTAAAAAAATGTTTGGCAACATCTAACATACATATATGTACATTCTTAGTTTCATTAAAATCGCACCGTCAATAAGAATATTCGAAATAACTTTACCCCAGCGCCACCTATCGGGTCCATTTATACATACAAAAATTTCTTATGACGAAACGTACATGCATTCAGAATTGCAGTCAAACGCCAGCTAGAGGGTTAAAACTAAAAAAAACACAGAAGAGCTCGAACCGAACCTATGGTGCAAATCTTACCTAGACAGCTCTTATGGTTCCGGAGATCATTCGTTACAAACAAATGCTCCAACGTTTTTATATATATAGATTGAATATTTTTAAGGAACTATACATAGTATTTCAAAATAACTGTCCGAATAATCGAACAATCAAACAAACAAAAAAATTATATATGTAGTATTTAAAAATTAATAATTTGTAAAAAATACCACACGGATGACGAACTCATGACCCACCGTTCCTCAGTCTGGCTCACACCTCAACGACCTTTACCATCACTTAATAACTTGCAACATTTAAGTTTTTTTTTTGTAGTTGTGTTTGTTATACACTAACAATAATGTTGGAAGTAATATTTATCCACTAAACTATTACAACAAACACACAAAATTTGTAGCATCTTTTAAAGGTGTGTCCACATTTTAGGCCATATCTTGGCACAATGATGCCTGACTCACCCCATTTTAACTACAACCTGCTCCAAATAAGGACAAACAATATTATCTTAATTTTACCCGGACAGATAACAAATTATATAAATTAGCAGATTCCAGCCCTCGAAATTCGAGTGCAAATTCTTGGAAAATTTATTTTTTCAGTAATTAAAGACCCTAAAGGTATGCTAATAAATTTTAGCCAATTGAAAAATCAACATAAAAAACAAACTAATTTTTATTACAAACACATTAACGGATTTAATAAACACACACATAGCATTGTATAATTTTATGTATGTGTTAGTGCAACTTTAAATGCAATTTACTTAAAATAAAGGAAAAAATTTAAAAATGTGTAATTCTGCAAAACGGGTTAAAAGAAATACCTTTCGAATAATATACGTTTGTTCCAAATCGGGATAAAACTGTAGAACAACACATCGGTCACAAGAAATCGCCTAGCCTATTAATATTATAGATGAGGAATAAAAAAAACTTGGACATTAACAAAGCTAGTTTTTTGTTATTATAATCGGCACATTAAAAATTAATAATGAAAAGAAAGAAAAAAAAATAATCAGCAACATATACGTATTTGTAAATGTATCAAAATTTACCTAAGCTGCGTATTTATACCGTATACCACTATGTGGTCAGGGTATAATGAGTGTCTGCTGATGTTTCTAACCACCAAAAATATTACTCATAGACTCATCATTATACCGATAGAATAAAATCATTTTCTGAGACGATTTAGCGATGTCCGCCCGTCCGTCTGTCTGCGTGTCCATTGAAGCCTTGTAATCATACTAAAGGTCACAAATATGAATATATATATATATAGGAAGAAGCTAAATATGAAATAAAATTTACTTCTTGGAAATAATTGTGATTATGATAAGTTAACATGCGGCACATTTCGGTGTTCTAATTTCATCTTGAGGTGAACAACATACACACATATAGATATTCAAGAGAAGATTTTTATATTTATATCATAAAGGAACTCAAAGAAAACTAAAGAAATATGGAGAATTTTCTATTTCCTAGTTTAAAGATTTGCCAAAGCCTCAAAACTGCAAACTCATCCTTATTATTAAGCAATTTCATAATTTTTCTATACCTTCCACTTATTTATGATTCTTTTGATCCTACTCGAGATCAGAGATTTTGTCATGCATTATTAAATATGTATGTTGAGACAGACTTTAATGCCTAGATTATTTCAATCTTTCTTTCGCATTTACTAGAAAAACCTATTAAGACTCCTTTATAAAGACCTTCGTCACTAATAAATAATATAAAGATTAATTAAGTTATTCCACAGATTTTATAGGACTTTAACATTGTGTAAGTTCGTGTCCATTTAATATATTTTCTCTGATTCTAATAGATGCTTTTGATACGATCGCGATGTCCAACATTCTACTATTTTTCAGATCATCCTTTCAATGATTATTCAGAATTTGTAAGATTAAGGATGCCAATTGATTTTTTAAAGCGGATAATTCTATGGCCATGAAATGGTCAGAATTTACAGACTTAATATGAAAACGATCAACTATTTTTTATTAACGAAAATTTAACGCCTTCAAATTATAACATTTTTGAAACTGCTATTGGGTTGAGAAATAATAACCGTATTAAAACCACATATACAATTCGAGGAATCGTTCAAATCAAGCGGCTTAACAGTGATGAACCAGTACGTATAGACGACCCCAAGGAACTAGATGCTTTTTTTTCGTGAATCAGATATTGCTCAATAATGGTCTTACCATTGCTAATATAGAGTTGCCAGATCAATATCTCAATTCTGCGGTAACTATAAGACTTAAGATAAAAACAATATTGTATAAAAATTCACTAAAATATTCAAATAATTTTATAAAAGCTTTCTTAAATTTAAATTCACTAAAATATTTAAATAATTTTCAAAAAACTTTCTTAAATATAAATTCTTTTGCCAATTGCATAGAAATAAAAATTTCGAACAATTTGTACAAATTGTATTGCGGTGCATTAAATCAATATGGTTATACGCCGACAACATAATGGACTATTAGGTTCCAGAGTGTGTTTGAGTAGTATGGTTCGTGTCTTGGCCAAATATCGCGATGGTTTTAATATTTTCCATTAATGCCCAAAGTCTAGGTAACAAGCTAGACGAATTTTGTTATATATTTGAAAATTCTGGTATAGATGCAATATGTGTTTCTGAAACCTGGTTTAATACGGATATACATGACAATACATTTAATATTAATGGCTACCAGTTGTTTCGCGCTGATAGAGTAGCTCGTGCTTACAGAACAGGTCGTGGTGCCGCAGTTGCCATATTCCTCAGGAAAGGTATCAATGGAAAGGTTATTTTTAAATCAAATGCTGAACATGATATGGAGTACATTTTCTTAGATATAACGTGCCATTGTAAAAAGATGTTGCTAGGAACTGTTTATAGACCTAAAAAAGAAATTAGAATGGACACCCTGTTTGAAGAACTTGTAAATCTTACAGTTAAATACACTGATATTATCATAGCCGGAGATTTCAATAGTAATATTCTTGTGGAGACCAACCTTATCGATCCAATGAAATCCATTAATATAACACCGGTAAATTCTTCCACACCCACGCATTTTACAAACACGAGTGAAACATTATTGGATGTCTTCCTTGTAAATGACAAACAGAATATACTACATTACGACCAATTATCAGCACCTATGTTTTCGAAGCATGATCTAATTTTGAGCTACAACGTCCAGCCAATTAGTAAAACTTACACTGTTTCTTACCGAGATTTTAATAATTTGAATATAAATGATCTACAGTCTGAATTACAAATGATTAGATGGGAACGAATTTTTTACATGCCAAATATTGATGACCAATGTCAATTTCTACAAGACAATATTCTCTTCCTTTACAATGAACATGTACCTATTAGAACAAGGAAAATGTCCTCTAAAGACAGACCTTGGTTTTCAAATGAGGCTAAACGCTTAATAGAAGAACGCAACGTTGCATATGCTAGGTGGAAAAGGTTTAAAACACCTGAACTACATGAAATATATCGCAGGAAGAGAAGAGCAGTTGTGTCCAAGATAAGGCAGGACAAATCTACCTATTATGAAAACAAATTGAATATTGCTTTGGGAATGACTTCTGAAACACTGAACTGTTAGAAAAGATTCGTTTAATCGAATAATACTACCTTTAGAGGAATTTTCTGTGTATTGTTTGAATATCGTGTTTTTTGTTAATGATCAGTGGCATATTCGGCATATCGATATGAATATTAAAATGATTTTTCAAAATTAAACTTATTGTAAGTTTGAATTGTTTCCACTTGAGTCTAAATTTCAGCTAAGAAAACATAAGAATTCTGGAAAATATGAAATAAAAATTAAATGTTCTTGGAATAGCCAAATGAGGACGACCTACCTTTAGTTCTTGTTTTTCAGTTTCCTTTATTTTTGGATTCCTCATTAGTTTGTTTTTCCCAACTTCATTATAATTTCTCAACTTTTGTTCAGACTCCATGACCATACTGATATAGTGATAAGCCACCTATAAAGCTTTACTGCATCTCAAGCAAATAAAATCAGGCTTCACAAATTCTTTTTCAGACGAACCCAAAACTATATATAAATAATCGAAAAGATTTTTTTATTAGCCTGATGACTCGATTCTGTAGTCAAAGACACTGAAACGCGGTCATTGGATGGACAGCAACGAGAAGAGTTTTCAAACACTTTAAATTTCTTAAGAACTTACAATACAAATTTTTAATACGCTAAAGGCAAAAATCACAAATTAATGGAATAGCTGTACAACAAATGAATGCTTAACAAAGAACATTTATTAAAGTCTAACGTATTGTTGTCAAATTTCTTGGTAATTTGTTTCTTGTTTTTTGTGTAAATTTTTTGTTTAGTTTAGCGTAGTAGCAAAAATAATAGTGGTGGGTTGGAATCCGACCCTAAGAGCCAAACTGAGCTAGCTGGCATCACCACTACAGTGCCTTTGGGGCACGTAAACTCAATGAAAAATTTGTTAATATAGAAATGGTTGATGTCAATTTTTCGTTCTATAATAATCAAACTACCTCAATTGATGAAAATCTATTTAACTTTCATTGCTTCAGTCAATCAGATGTTTTCCAAGGTTTTCTGTCCATAAAATCTAACTCTGTCGGTTACGACGATATGCATCCAAAATTTTTAAAGTTAATATTGCCTTTCTTGTTAATATATATAAATTACTTTTTTAACTCTATAATAATAACAAGCACATTCCCTACAAGGTGGAAATTCGCCAAAATAGTTCCTGTTCCGAAGGCTAGAAATGATTATCGGCCGATTGCAATCTTGCCTTATTTCTCAAAAGTTTTTGAAAAACTAATCCATAAACAAATGCTGCATCATGTTATTGACAGAGGTTTAATTACTAGTCGCCAATCTGGCTTTAGGCCGAAACATAGTTGCATAACTGCTCTTGCAGATGTTATTGAAGACATTCGGAGTAATATTGACGATGATCAGGTCACGTTTTAAATACTTCTAGATCATTCAAAAGCCTTTGACGCAGTTCATCATGGAACACTTTGTTCAAAGCTCAGCTCCTTTTTCCATTTTTCATCTTCCTCGATTAAGTTAATTTCAACTTATTTGAATGGAAGACATCAATCTGTTTTTAATGACTCGCATTATTCAACATGGCTACCGGCCACAAGAGGAGTTCCGCAAGGATCAATCCTTGGACCGCTATACTATATACCTTATACTCCAACGACTTACCAATGGATTTGAGTTTCATGAACATACAAATGTATGCAGATAACGTTCAGCTTTTTATTGGCTGCAAAGTTTCTGCAATTAACGATTGTATTTCAAAGATAAACTCTGACCTATCAAAAGTCTACAAATGGGCAACTGCTAATGGATCACGCTTAAATTCTTTAAAATCAAAATGCATTCCTATATCTAGAAGAGCTGTAGAATCCATAAATAGTTTAAGTATACAACTTGGATCTTCTGACATTGATATGGTACCATCGGCAAAGAATTTGGCCATTATTTTTAATGAAAAACTTTCGTGTTCAAACCAAATTAACATTGCAACAGGTAGAACATATGGTATGCTAAGGACGTTATCGATGAACCAATATTTTACACCACTAAAGATCAGGAAGGGTGTGAAGTTAAATATCGAAATAAATATCTGTTAAGAATTTTAACAGAGAATGTTAATGTTAACATTTTCTGTTAAGTACTTCACTTCAGCAAACGAATTTTTTTATTCTAGTAAAAAACCAATTATCTAAATATTTTAATAATTAAATTTCGACTATAAACATGTATCTGACAAATAATAAATTTGTTTTGTTATTATTTTGTAATTTCATATAAAAAATAATGTATATTCGCATATAACAGCATATAATATTAAAGTAGCCAAAACGGTTATTTCTAGCCGACCTGAATGAGGGTTGTCATATATCAGGTGAAAGCCCCATGGGAGTAGATTACAATGGCATACTGCCTATATTCAATTGTTTCTCAGGAAAAAAGTTACAAAGGATCAAAATAAAAAAAAACAGATTTTTCCCATAAGAATTATGGCCAAAACGGTTATTCCTAGCCGACCTGAATGAGGGTTGTCATATATCAGGTGAGAGCTCCATGGGGGTAGAATCTAATGGTAATCTTCTCCCATGGGGCTTTCACCTGATTCATCCGATAAACGTAAATTAACAACTACATACAATAATATTACAAGATATGTTTTTGGTTTAAAAAGATATGATAGGGTGTCTCACTTTTCGAAAAAACTTTTTGGAATACCATTTGACAATCTATTAAAATGCAGAAGTCTTTTATTTTTGCATAAAATTGTTTATACAAGACATCCAAACTATTTGTTCCAAAAATTGTTGTTTGCACGATCCAATAGAGGTAAAACAATAATTCAAATTCGTCACCAATATCTGTTCTCAGAGCGCCAATTTTTTATTTATGCAATCCGTCTCTGGAACCAATTTCCCATTATATACAAAATATTAGCAACGCAATACAATTTAAAAAATCAATTTTTAATTATTTTGAAGGATTATAATTTTTAAATTTTCTTGATATTATTATTATTCTTTATTTTATAAATTATTAAATGTTGAATGTTTTTTTTTATTTTTTTTATTGTTTCTCTCATTATATATATATATTTTTACATACATTTATAAATTGTTGTTATGGTTTTTAATTAAACTTATATTTTTATATTATAATATGTTATGAAAATTGTATGTGCCATTATAAGTTTTTCCAGTGCTAAATCTAAAAGATATTATATCTTACTGCACTGGTTACAATTTCAATAAATACAAAAAATACAAAATATCTTATTTTCCAAATATTTTTCACTTCTTCAGTGGCAGTTTACCCAGCGAATTTGTTATTTTTTTTACCTGTCCGTTTTTATAAGAACGAGATAGCTATTATTCTAATAAGAAAATTGTGTATCACCAGTGATATTGTTCAAACATGAACACGATATATGTTAATATGTATTGTAAAGTATTTTTATCGAAATCTATTCTTTTATGATTTCTCTTGTAGGAGCTTAGGTGATAATATGAACATTATATCTAATATATGTTTTCCAGAAATTAAGTAGGTAATTTTCGTCATTATCTACAAATAAATACTGAATAGGAAAATTCCCAAATGTGTTTATCACACTGCCTGTTTATCACACAGTTGGAAATTTTCACAGTTTATGTCAGTTCAAGATAATAACACAAACAATGTTTATGACCTGCTGGTACGCATGTGTGCGGCCGGTAGGTAGAGTAGTTGTAGTGTAGTTTTAAGAATGCAATTAATAAACCATTAAGCGTATAGTGCAGATAATATAGTCTAGTTTTAAGAATTATAGTGTAGCATAAACTATAAGTCATCATTACCAACAAGAACATTTTTGGGTAATAATGATCATGTTACACACAAAATAATTACAGCTACCAACACGATCAGCACTGCTTATACAATAATTCAAGTGCTCTAGATTTAGAGTACTCAAGTAGTGCTGTGTGCAATTAAGCTGCTACGGTACCTACTGTAACAGTCAACCCTTTTGGTGTTGTACAACGATTGTTGAGATATACATATAAAATTGACCAAAGATGTTCTGTCCAATGCTACATTTCTTCACGTTAATTTAAGCAACTTTGTAAGTTTATTTTAAGTATAAATAGTGTTCGATTTTGTTCAATCGACACACTTTTGCTTTGACCATTCTAAGAGCTAAATTGTTCAGCTCAGCAAAGTTAATAAATAAAACCATTTATTCAAATAAATAAAAGTGTTTTATTTATATGGCGATCCTGCCAGATACGCGTATAAAGCCTGAAAAGCGTATTATCCGCTTATGTCCTGCAGAGCGTAAAATCCGCTTGCAAATACCACAGGACTAGAAAAGAAAAACGCATAAAAACCGCGTGATATTGCACTACAATAGTACTGACGTAGACAGCCAGAAAAGTCCGTCAGCAGCGTTGAAGGATGTCAGCAGGACCTCAACCACTAACCATTGAGGAGTATAGGCAAAGTCAGTACAAGAAGAAGCCTGAAGAGGAAATAAAAATACCACGAATGAATAAAACAAAACGGAGAGGCGGATATATAAACAAATTAAGAAGAGAACGTGCAGTGCTGATAAGAGAGACCAGCACCAAACCACCACCATCTTGGCAACGTTCAACAGAGATTTGGAAGAGGATAGATAAATTAGAATTCCTCATCGAACAATATGGTAATAAACAAAAATAAAAGTAAATAACTTTATTAAAGAAGAAGTGCGTTTAAGTCGCACTCATAGAGTCAAACGGCGTTAACCGCCTTGTGACAAAACAAAAATTTTTTTTTTAAATGGACAATATTTTTATATTAAATAACGTTTCAAAGAAAAAGAAAAGAAATTGTTAATAATAGGAAATAATTAAATTTTTTTTTAAATTTAAAAAAAAAAAAAAAAAAAATAATTTTTATATAAATAATTTTAAGTTCAAAAAAAAAAAAATAATTTTTATATAAATAATTTTAAGTTCAAAAAAGAAAAAAATATTTTTTATAATAAATAATACCTAAAAATTTACGTTAATAACTTCTAATTATAATTAATTTTATATTTTAAAATTCTACATTATTTGAAATGGGCAATGAAGAGTCCAAGATAGTCAATCCTAAGGCAAATGTAATTAACGAAATCATAGTAAAACATGACGGACAAGACATGTTGTTAATAGAAATATGTTTGATAATAATGGCAATACTTATGTGCTTAAACCTAGCTATACATATCTATTCAATGCACAACAAAAGATTAAAAAAAAAAATATTTGAGTAGGGCTAATGGCCTAGATAAAATTTAAACATATGGATCAATGGGAATTGATAGAGAAAATATTGTCAAGCGAAAGGGACAATTTTAGAAAATCATACAAATGTATTAATAAAAATGTTTTCATAAAGACAGAGACAATAAGGAAGCATTTGAATATATTGATTAATTCCTTAGAAAATATAAGAGAAATAATAAATAAACACCTTCATAAATTTACAAAAGAACATAGAGAGCAAGGTTTGGAATTATATTGGAACTTAAGGGATCAGTTAGTAAAAATATTGGATAAATATTGTATCCAACAAAAAGTCCCTCATACCTTAGAAGAACCAATTAAATTCGACGTTAACATAATACTTTCTTCAGGGGAAACCTCCAAACTGGAATCTGTTGAGGAAGATTTATCAGATTCTGATTCAATCGATTCAAGTAAACATTTTAAAATGCCACAGACAGTAGTAGAATTTCTGAATACAGCTTCGAAGCTGATACCCGAGTTTGACGGCAAATCGGAAAATTTGAGGTCGTTTTTGGATTCACTCCAACTATTACAATCAATAAAGGACACACATGAGACCATTGCGGTGTCTCTAATCAAGACAAGATTGAAGGGTAACACTAGAAACTTAATTGAGAATGAGTCTACAATTGCTGAGATAATAACCAAACTGAAAAATAGCGTGAAAGGAGAGTCCATCGAAGTTTTGTCCGCTAAGATAATGAATGTAAGACAAAATGGCAAATCGGCAAACGCCTATTGCAATGAAATAGAAAGTCTTACAAAGTCATTAGAAAACTCATATATAACAGATGGGTTATCAAGCACATTGGCGACAAAACAGCCATTAGAGCTATGACCAAGAATTGTACCATAGATAAGGTAAAACTTATCATGGAGGCAGGCCAGTTCAATAATATGAACGAAGCAGTGGGCAAATTTATTGGCAGCTGTACTGAGGCCACCGGTCAGCAGAATACGGTTCTGCATTTTAGACAAAGAACGTTCAATAATACCTATCGCGGACAAAGAAGACAATTTCACGGTAGATTCAATAATACTTGGAATAACAGAGGCACCAATAACAACAATTATAACTATAGAAATACAAACAATAGGCCTGGACGTGGACGATTCAACGGTCATAACAATGGCCACCATAGAGGCAATATAAGAGCGACATATGTAGATGAAATTAGTTCGGAAAACCCGAACAGCCCCCTAAGATCGTAAACAGAAAAGTGTATAACATTAACCTTAACTTAAGCGTTTTTGTTCAAGTTCATATAGACGATAATAACATTCCCATAACATTGTTGGTGGATACAGGCGCCAACATTACCATTTTTCACACAACCAAATAAATAGAAACAAAATAACAACATTAAGTGGCATAGGACAAGGTAAAATCATATCGAAAGGTACTACATTTTTTGACATTAAATTCAAAAATTTTTTGATACCACATACATACCACGTGGTTAATAATGACTTCCCAATACCATGCGACGGAATAATAGGCATGGATTTCATTAAAAAATATAATTGCATACTAAAATTTAATGAAGATAATGATTGCCTTACACTACGACCACACAATTTTACACAACACATAGAAATACCCATTACGAACACATGCAATGACGACTTAGCTTTACCAGCAAGATCAGAAGTAATACGTCAAGTAAAACTTTTGACCTCTTGTACTGAAGTGTTGATTCCGAATCAAGAACCACACCCAGGAGTGTTTATAGCTAGCACTTTGGTGAAGACAAACAGAGCATTAATTCGTATACTTAACACTACTAACAGAACGATTACACTGAAACAAGGCCAGATACAGACTGAGGATATGAATGATTATGAAATATTCTCAAATAAATTGGACAATGCGCAAAGAAAAAATGAAGTGATGGAAATTTTAAAGGGAAAATTCCCGGAACGTTTTAGTTCTACATTGACTAATCTTTGTTCTGAATACAGTGACATTTTCGGTTTAGAATCTGAAACAATAACTACCAACAAGAAGTTAAGGGTTAAGGATACACAACCGGTATACATTAAGAACTACCGTATACCACATACACATAAAGAAGAAGTCGAAAAACAGGTCAAGAAACTCATAGAGGACGAAATAGTTGAACCTTCATGTTCCGAATATAATAGTCCAATTCTGTTGGTTCCGAAAAAATCACTTCCGAATAACAACGACAAAAGATGGAGACTTGTAATAGACTATAGACAAATTAATAAGAAATTAGTGGCAGATAAGTTCCCACTGCCAAGAATAGACGATATTTTAGATCAACTTGGCAGGGCGAAATATTTTTCTTGTCTGGATTTAATGTCCGGATTCCATCAAATTAAATTAGAGAACGATTCTAGAGATCTAACATCTTTTTCAACCAATATCGGTTCATATAGATTTACTAGACTACCGTACGGTCTAAAAATAGCCCCAAACTCATTTCAAAGAATGATGACCATTGCTTTTAGTGGTTTAAAACCCGAACAAGCCTTTTTATACATGGATGACTTAGTTGTATTGGGTTGTTCAGAAAAACATATGCTAACTAACTTAACGAACGTTTTCGAATTGTGTCGTAAACATAACCTCAAATTGCATCCCGGAAAATGCTCATTTTTTATGAACGAAGTAACATACTTGGGCCATAGATGCACCGATAAGGGCATACTCCCGGATGATAGTAAATATTCAGCAATAAGGGATTATCCCACAGATGCAGATAGTGCGAAGCGATTTGTAGCTTTCTGCAATTATTATAGAAGATTTATCAAAAATTTTTCAGAATATTCAAGGCATCTCACAAGATTGTCTAAAAAAGGAGTCCCATTCGAGTGGACAGAGGAATGCATAGAAAAACAAGTAGGACAGTAGATAATAATTTGAATAAGCAGCATGAAAAAAATGAATATAAAAAGCCCAGTATATATGTACCAATAAATAACACTGACGTCAGAAAATACTATAAATTAAAGATTAACCCCGCAAGATGTTATATCAAACGAGGAAAATCTATAATAACATATATACAAATCAATGATTTGTTTATTAATGGGAAATTTGACTTAGGACAATTTTTCCCAAGGCTCGAAGAAGTGGCCTGTAAACACAACATTGATAAATACAAGTGGCACCTAGAGAGAAAATTTTCGAATTTGTCTCGATTAATGAATTTTAAGATATGGGCAATAATAAATTGAAGGAAATAAAAGTAGCGCTACTAAATAAGGTGACCCAAATTGATAATAAAAATGCAAAAGCTATTCAAGATATTATAGAAAGATACCATGACAGTCCCATAGAGGGGGGACACTGTGGAATATATAGAACAACTGAAAAAATAAAACGGTATTACTACTGGAAAAATATGACGAAAGACATAACAAAACACATAAAAAATTGTCATAAATGCCAAACAGCAAAAATAACAAACCACTTGAAATGTCCAATGACTTTAACAACGACACCAACAATGCCATTCGATACTGTATACGTGGATACAATTGGCCCGTTTCCAAGGTCAACTAACGGAAACGAATATGCAGTAACGATAATATGCGACTTGACAAAATATCTTGTCACCGTACCAATTGTTGACAAAAGTGCGAGATCGGTCGCAAAAGCAATATTTGAAAATTTCATTCTTACCTACGGTCCAATGAAGACGTTCATTTCGGACATGGGTACTGAATATAAAAATTCAATATTAACAGAGTTGTGCAATCTCCTCAAAATTGAGAAGCTAACTTCAACAGCATACCATCACCAGACGTTTGGCACAATCGAAAGAAGTCATAGAACTTTTAATGAATACATAAGATCTTATATATCGGTTGACAAAAGCGATTGGGATGAATGGCTTAAGTACTTCGCGTACTGTTTTAATACGACGCCATCGACAGCGCACAATTACTGTCCGTTTGAATTAGTTTTTGCGAAGATTCCCAACAGTTTTCAACAACTCGGAGGAAGATTATGCCAAAGAGGCAAAATTTAGGTTAGAAGTAGCACATAAGAGGGCCCAAATATTATTGGATAAAAATAAATTAAGACAAAAATCTAGTTATGACAAAAATACAATAGATTATGATTTTAACATAGGAGACTTAGTGTTAATTAGAAATGAAGTAGGTCATAAATTAGATAGGAAATATAACGGACCGTTTAGAATTAAGGAAATAATATTAGAAAAAAATAATTTTAAAATCGTAGATATAAAAACAAACAAAGAACAATTAGTACATAAGAATAGACTTAAGAAATATAACCAATGTTTAAAATAATATTATAACACATAATTGTAAAAGAATGATCATAACATTAGAAATGTATTACCATTCTTCCGTAAAAGGGAGGTGTAGCATAAACTATAAGTCATCATTACCAACAAGAACATTTTTGGGTAATAAAATATAAAGAGTGATCATGTTACACACAAAATAATTAAAGCTACCAACACGATCAGCACTGCTTATACAATAATTCAAGTGCTCTAGATTTAGAGTACTCAAGTAGTGCTGTGTGCAATTAAGCTGCTACGGTACCTACTGTAACAGTCAACCCTTTTGGTGTTGTACAACGATTGTTGAGATATACATATAAAATTGACCAAAGATGTTCTGTCCAATGCTACATTTCTTCACGTTAATTTAAGCAACTTTGTAAGTTTATTTTAAGTATAAATAGTGTTCGATTTTGTTCAATCGACACACTTTTGCTTTGACCATTCTAAGAGCTAAATTGTTCAGCTCAGCAAAGTTAATAAATAAAACCATTTATTCAAATAAATAAAAGTGTTTTATTTATAATAGGATTCTATGTTTAGTATATATGTAAGTACATTTTTCTTGTAAATAAAGTCAGTATCATACAAATGCTCAACACGTTTATTTATTGATCCGCGGAAAGTAATAAACATTTGGTCCTTCGAAGAAGAAAAAGAACTATTGAAGAAAATAAGTTGTTCACATATTAAGTGCGTTTTTCAAAAATCGTTAATTAAATTTTAAATATTTAATTTAAAAAAAATTAAAGCCTTCGGAAAAAGGTTCGGTTCGGGTTTAACTAAATATGATGGCTCAAAATCAGAGAATTAAGTTGCTAGAACGGCAAAAGGTCATTGGCGAGGATTTGCTGATTGTCCTGGAAAAACTGGGAGCGGGAACAATACGCCATGTTCAATTTGAAGAAACTCAGAAGAGAGTGGAATTGAAATGGGATGAGTTCCAAAAAAACCATGATAAATTGGTAGTTTGCGGGTCTGATAAGGAACATTATTTTGAAGTAGACTACTATGGGCAAGTAATGAAATATGTTCGAGACATTCGGCAACAACTAAACCCAAGTCAACAGCTAGAAGAATCCATCTCTGACGCTGCTCCAGATAAGGAAAATAAGATATGCGAAACCAGCATTGCGGAACTGGTCCAGCAGGAAAAAACGGTGTTATTTAGAAGCAACCTTAATAAAAGCACAGAGAACACTTCGTGGTTTAATCGTGACGATAAATTTAATGGATCGATTGAAGGAAGCCACAAGTGAAATACAAGCCCGAAGCAAACCGGTCTTGGAAGTGGTGAAGATGGAGTTAAATGAAGAATATAAAAAGCTCAATTCCAAGTTAGAAAAATTGGAAGACGAAGATAGAGACGCGTTTTCGGACAGGTTCTCAGTAGTGAGAAGCCTTTATTATAAAGTACTAAGGAAGATTAGTGAAAAAGAAGACACCGATCACATTCCAGTAACTCATCAACCAGCTGCAAGATTGCAGGAGGTAAAGATCCCTTATTTTCAAGGCGATCCAAATGAGTGGTCATCATTTTATGACATGTTTGATACATTAGTACATCAAAACAAACAACTATTGAAGCACTCGGCATTGAGATTGAAGATGCAAAGCCTTTTATTGCCAGGGTAATTATGAGGGAATTTGATAGCGAGGCTATGAGGCAATATGAATTACAGACGTTAGAAGATGTATTGAATTTTCTAGCGCTGATGTCACAAGCCCAAGAATCTTTAAAGGGCAAGAAAATTGCAGCTAACAATCAACAAAGGGGTATGTCAAATCATCAGCAGAAGACGTTTACAAGGCAATCAAGCAGAAATGCTTCAAATCAACGTTCAAATGTAAAAAGTGTGGTAAAGATCACAATTCTCTTTAGCATTATGAGCACGCAACTCAACCATCGGACAAGAATGAAAAAGCAGGTGTATATATGACAAAGAAAGATGAGCCCACAACAGTTCTACTAGCTACGGCCTTGGTAAGAGTTAAATCACTCCATGTAGAGTTTGTTACACTGAGAGCTTTGGTAGATCAGGGTTCCCAAAAAAACTACTATATCTGAGGAAGCAGCCCAGATTCTGCAGCTCCCGAAAATAAAAGCGAAAACGTAGTTGTATGGACTTGGTGATACATTAGTTGGTGTATCAAATTCAAAAGTACAGCTGGAAATTCGGCCTAGATTGCATAACAAGGCAGGATTTAATATAGAGGCGCTGGTGCTACAATCATTATCGAAGCCGCAGCCAGATGCATCGTTCGAATACAATGTATCTAAATGGGATAACTATTTCTTGGCAGATCCTAACTTCCACAAATCAGACAGAATTGATGTCCTTATCGGCGCAGATATGTACCACGAAATACTAGAAGAAGGCATAAGGAAAATCGATACGGTCACTGGACAGGCTACAAAATTTGGTTGAGTGGTGTCCGGATTATTGAGAAGACCCACCAAATTAGCAAAAACATATTCCGCAGTTGCTACATTAGAAAAATTTTGTGAAATTGAAGAAATCCCAGATACGAAAGATGAGTCGCCACACGATAGCTGTATTAAATATTTTGAAGAAACAATAACCACGGATAGTAATGGCAGATTCATAGTAAGATTACCATTTGAAGAAAATATGGAGCTTGGAGAATCAAGAAAACAAGCTATGGCTCGATTTTTAAGTTTGGAGAGGAAGCTGGCAAATGATTCTGCCTTAAAGCAACAATATGTGAAGTTTATGCAGGATTATCAAGAAAGGGGTCATATGGTGGAAGCAGCCAATAATTCTGGCAAATATTATCTTCCTCATCAAGCTGTCATCAGGGAAGATAGTTTAACTCCAAAGTTACGTGTAGTGTTCAATGCATCAGCCAAATCTACAAATAAGCACAGCTTGAATGTCGTCTAAAAGGTTGGTCCAAAGCTCCAGAATGACATTTTCGATATCATCGTCAAATGGATGTTGTGGTGTAATGTTATTACGGCAGATGTAGAAAAAATGTATCGCCAGATACTAATTCATGAAGATCACCAACCATATCAACACGTATTATGACGTGAGGAAAAAAATCAACCGATACGTGAATTCAAACTTACTACAGTAACATATGGAACGTCATCTGCACCGTTTTTAGCAAAACAGGTTTAAGCACGAATTGGGGCACTGTTTAGATGATAAATTAAAGAATATAATCATTAACGATTTCTACATGGACGATCTGATGACTGGAGCAGATTCAGCAGAAGAATGTAAACAAATTCAGAAGGAGGTATCATTGCAGCTGGAGAAGTTCGGGTTACCGTTGCGTAAATGGATGTCCAACAACAACACTCTTTTAGAAGCAATCCCAAATAAAGAAAATATAGAAATAGTACTGATTACTAATGATGAAGCAGTTAAAACGCTTGGACTACAGTGGCATCCGAATAGAGATGTGTTTATGTTCAACATCAAAGCTGATCACAATGGAAGAGTTACCAAGCGGCGTGCTTTATCTACACTAGCAAGAATTTTTGATCCTATTGGTTGGCTTGCACCGTTTACAACGTGCGTTAAGTTGTTTATTCAAAAGTTGTGGATAATGGAAATCAACTGGGATGATGAACTAGATGATGACCTGCAAAAAGAATGGGAAGTAATTATGAGAAGTCTACCGTCATTGCGAGAACTAACTTACCTCGTTGGTATAAAACGACGATGTCGTCGAAGGTGGAATTTCATGGCTTCGCGGACGCATCTCAAAAGGCTTATGCAGCTGTAGTATACATCAAAGTGGGCGCTATAATAAGTTTAGTAGCGGGTAAGAGCAAGTTTAATCCGGTGAAGAATAGAAAGACGCTGCCAAAATTGGAGTTATGTGCGGCTCATTTGTTAACAAAGTTGACATAAAAAATTTGATCAATAATACAACGGCAGATTGAAGTAAACGCTTGGAGCGATTCGGCAATAACCTTAGCTTGGATCGTCAATAATAAAAGCAAAGATCGATTCATCAAATCTAGAGTAGACGAAATTAAAACGTTATTACCGCATGCAGTATGGCGACATGTCGATACAAAGAGCAACCCGGCTGATGAAGCTTCTAGAGGTGTGTTGGCGGATAAAATAAGCACGATGTGGTGGACTGGACCATCTTGGTTAAATTGCGATAGAAGTCAATGGCCTTCACAGAATCATCAGAAGATAACTTTGACAACGAGTGCACGAAAACCGGAATGTTGGCTGGAGGCGCTGTCTACAAGGTGTTCATCTCTCCGCAAATTGGAAAGAGTTATCGCATATGTAAAGCGATTCATTGGTAAGATAAAGCGAAAGAAATATCCTAACTGGCTTACATCCGAAGAATTGAAGGATGCGAATCACGTGATAGTTTGTCAACATCAAAAATAATTTTACTTTGCTGAGATAACAAATTTAAGGCAACGGAAAGAAGTCGATCCGAGGAGCAAAATTGCAACTCTACATCCGTTTTTGGACGAAGATGGGATTCTCCGAGTCGGTGGGCGATTGAGAAATTCTGAACTACCGTATAATCATAAACATCCAGTGCTATTAGAGAAGTCCTATGTAGCAGAATTGATAGTAAAAGAAATTCATACAGCTACCCTACATGGAGGAAATAGTCTGATAGCATTAATAATTCGACGCAAATATTGGATTACTGGTATGAGAAATCTCGTAAAAAAAAGTATTAAGATACTGTGTAAGCTGCATCACATACAGGAAATATAATAGCGGTCAAATTATGGGTGATCTGCCTCAAATGCGAGTATCAGTATCACATCCGTTCACGCATACAGGCGTAGACTATGCTGGTCCCATACAGATGAGGTGTTCTCGAGACAGAGGACAAAAATCGTTTAAAGGTTACATAGCTGTTTTTGTATGTATGGCAAAAAGGGCGATCCATTTGGAAGCGGTTAGTGAGCTTACATCAGATGGATTTCTGGCAGCATTAAGACGCTTTTTTGCTAGAAGAGGCAAAGCAAAATGCCTATATTCCGGCAACGGTACAAATTTTGTAGGAGCCTCACGAAAATTAGACAAAGAATTTATGGATGCAGTAAAGAAGAATTACTCGGTTTGCGAAAAACTTGAAGCCGAAAAAATTGAATGGCGTTTTATCCCCCCGGCAAGCCCCCATTTTGGGGGAATTTGGGAGGCCGGCGTTAAGTCTGTGAAATATCACATTAGAAGAGTGATTGGAGACAACATGCTTACTTATGAAGAAATGGCAACATTATTAGCGCAAATTGAAGCTGTGCTAAATTCACGACCTTTATATACTATGAACCACTCATCAGATGAAATAGATGTTCTAACACCTGAGCACTTTCTAATTGGTCAACCGCTGGTGAGAAGTCCAGAAGTTGTAGACGACTCATGCGTTAGCTCGGTCAAGGAATGGAAAATAATACAAAAAATTAAAAAGGACTTTTGGCAACGATGGAAGGATGAGTATTTGATCACGTTACAACACAGATACAAATGGAGAAGTGAAATAGAGAATTTGAAACAAAATTAAAGATGAAGCGACATCCCCTGCAAAGTGGCCCTTGGGAAGAATCATAGAGACTCATGAAGGCAAAGATGGAAAAGTGCGAGTAGTCACGTTAAAAATGGAAAATGGGGTCCTTAAACGTCCTATTCACAAGCTGTGTCCTTTAGAAAAAATAGAGGACAACACAAATGAAGAGAAAAGCGGCCAAACAGCAAAGTGTAATCTCACACAATACGCCACGCAAAGAGGGGTGCAGCAAAGAGGGTCAATGTTGTGGGCAATACTGTTGTGCCTGTTGTTTAGTTCTACAAGATCTTTGCCGATGCCTAATGTAAAAGGAATGGTGAAAGAATTGGGAAATGGGACGATAATATATGCCGATAAGGTTGGAACGATGAATCGTGTAACATAGTCTTGGAGTCTGGTGGCATATTATAATATGGATGCGTATTTCACAACAGTGGATAACATTGCTATCTCTATTCCAAAATGTAAAATAATATGCGCAATAATTAGTGCAATAATTTCATAGGGGTGAATATATAAATTATAAAGAAATTATACGGGACTATTATAATATTTTTATTATAATTATTTGGATTTACTACTTATAAAATAATTTAAATTTAGTTTTACAGTAAAAATTAGGGAAGCATGTGACGACGGTGAAGATGCATTTAATGACTTGGAATCTGAATGTGAATTTGATATCAAAACCAAAATTTTGCCACCAATTGAATATGATAACAATTTGCTAGATGTTGAAAATTTACTTGTAATAGTTAGTGAGTGATGAAACCGAACAAATTTGTGAAATTATATCAAATATTCCTGGTACAAGTAGTAGATTTGATGATCCAAAAGTAGTGGCGAAAGGTTTAAGAAATAAATATTCAAAAATTTTGTGGAAACGAAAAGATTTTTCAAATAAAACCGATCAGGGGTCGAATCATCGCATTCGTTATCGAAATTTTTCGATCGAAATAATTTTTTTATTTTCCAAAATAAAATACTAAGAGTAATTTTACTCTGTCACAGGTAACGAGTTATGGTTCACATTAATAGTAAACGTGAAACGAGGTCTGACGATTGTCCGTCTTCTTTAAATAATGAACCAAAATATGGAATTTCGATTGACTTTACTCGATATCGAATGCGACGATTTGCCCCCTGCTCTCCTTCAAAGGAAAATCATCTGTGCCAACATATTTTAAATCTAGAAACCCCGCAGGGATTTTTTAAATATCTTTGGACTGATGAGCTATTGGAAAGTATTGCCGATCAAACTATATTATATTCATCACAAATAAAAGATAAATAAAACGGAAATCAGTGAGTATATTTGAAATTGTGTATTGAATTCTGTTGTTGATATCTCTAATATAAGAAAATATTGGTCACCAGTCATAGTTGATAAATTAATCCAAGAGACAATGACTATAAATTAATTCGAAAAAATAATAAAATTTATTGTTTGTTAGATTTATCGTCATTTTTCAGACATATTGCAATTACTACTGTAATTAATATGCAATTTTAATTTTGGTTAAATGGTGCGTGGTAAAGAAGAAGAAAGCATATATTTCAAAAATTCATAACTGCACTGTATTCTTAATCGGACCGGTTTCTGGCATTTCAGCCTTTATCAGCGATTTATTGAACATTGTGATAATTTATTATTTTCAATGACAACACTAAAATGCTTGCTAGGAGTCATGCAGAACACGATCGATTATTTAAAATTCAACCTCTTATAACATCTCTTCTAGAAAATTTTCAAAGCATGCCATATGAACAGTGTTTGTCACTTGACGAACAGTTATGTTCGACCAAAACTAGGAGTTACCTGAAACAATATTTGCCAGATAAACGTCGCAAATGGGGTTACAAACGGTTAAGCGGAATTTCGTATAATTTTACGTATAATTTTGAAAGTTATACTGGGCAGGAAAATTATCCAGATCTGGGCTGCTCAGGTAACATTGTTATCAGACTATTACCGAGTGTTTCAAGATATGAAAATTATGGTATATATTTCGATAAATATTTTATCACGTTACCATTAGTTGTAGAATTAAAAAAATAAATATATACCGTTGGAACAGTTCGGGGAAATTGCATCCCCAATTGCAAGCTACCTATAGAAATAGAGGTGAAAAAGGAAAACGTGGCAATAATATCTAAAGATATTAAACAGTTTTTATTTTAATTTTTAATGGTTTTTAAAGGAAAATGGGAGGAAAAAACCTTTATATGATTTAATGGATTCAAGTACTATCTGAAAATATTTATGTGCATCTATAAGCATATAATTTTAAATTTGGTGATATCTTTTCAATTTTACGTTATTCCTCTACATTCTCTTATCAGTGGGTAAGAGGAATTTTCAATTTTGGCAAAGAAATTGTTATTAATCCTTGTTATGAAATTGATAATTTTTCATAACATGTTTCTTCATGAAGAATAATTGTAGGATACCTCCAGAGCTTTTTATTTATATTTTTAAGATATTTGTTTTGTATAATTTGTAAGCGCTTTAGGTAACAGTTGGAAGTGTCACTCCAAATAGGACACGCGTCTGTTAATATTGGCCTTATTACACTTTTGAATAGATTTTTGTTTTTGTGGTTTAGAAATGACCTTCTATTTAGTAGTGGTCATAATGCTTTAAATGATTTTATAGTTTTTTGGCACGTAGCCATACTATGTTGTTTAAATGTAAGCAAAAATGCAACTTTTAATCTTCTATGATATGTGAAAAATCAAAATGAATTTGTGCCTTCTAAAAAATAGGAATTGTTTCACCAATTAAAATCATTCCTAGTCATATTATATGAAATAATTATGAATTATTTTATATTTTTTTTATAATTTGTAGTTCCTTTCTTAATTTTATAAATAATAAAGTGCCAAATAAAATGTGTTATATTGAAGATATGCATTTTATTATGTTATACATTTCTCTACTGCACAATGTGTCACTGGGAATACATGTGAAAATTGCATAATATCTACTTATTTAGTAATTTTAAGTTTTTTGATAATTTCACCCTGAAATACATTTTTTTCGATCAAATAAGTCATGCAATGTAGGGTTAGTAATATAATTTCTGGGGCAATTCCAACCATATTTTTTTGTAATTTTGCCTGCAAATTTTATTAGTTGAATAATGAATAAAATAATTATACCGGCCATATACCCCAGATGTGCCACCAATTATTTTCCAACATTTATAGAATATACAGTATTGAAGAAAATTCGTGGACCACAAAAGATAGACTATAAAAATTCGTTTCCGGATCGATAGATCTTTCAAAAACTAATCCTTTGTTGTCGTAAAAAGCTTTCAGTAAATTTTACTCTAATAAATAGAAAACCACATCTTAGAGACAACCTATAATTATTGTACTTTCCGTCACCAAAACCTCGCGGGCTTCTCTTGAAAATTTAATATTTTGTAAAATTTCTAGAAGCATTTTTAAACCATATAGGCAGGCAATATAACATGAGTCTACTAGATTTTCCAATATATCCTTTGGTCTTTCTTTAAACTGCTCTATATTGAAATCATTCATAACGCTGGTAATTAATCTTCGTATGTTAATTTGATTTCTTGGCATTATTCTTTTAAAACTGCAATCGTTCTCTGCTACTTAGATTTGTTTTGGAGTTATGGAAAATGAATCAAATATCACCAAAACTTCGTTTGTTAAAAAATATACAACTTAGTACAAGTTTTGGTTGGCACTCATGTGAAAATGGTAACTCAGAAAATGACATTTGCCATATGAATTGTAATTGTTTCGATTGTATACAAAAAATACAGGAAGTTTTAATTATCGGTATAAAGAAAGCAAAATCAGAATTTTTCAACAAAATTCTTCTTCTTATTAACTAAACACCCAAAAACAGCGTATTAGAATATCAAAGATATGGAAAAGTTAATATCGGAGCTATTTTTAATGGGGACCGACTCGAAAAATGGACTGCTCATGACCATATTTAGTAGTCACTTTTCACAAAAACTTATGGAAACAAAATCTGAACGAAATCTAGCAATATTTTTACTTTTTGATAGATTTAAGTGAAGATCGCGAAGCAACTTTTTATGGCGACTATAAGTTGAATGACATAAAGGGTTTATTTTCCAGCACCTGATTATTGGGTGTAATACACGCATATAAGTATACCAAAATTTACCGAAATCTTTGATAATATAGAGCCTAGGGCGATATAAGTCGATCGTCGTATGGGAGCTACGTCTGAACATGCACCGATTTTCAGCAATTTCAATAGCAATCGATCTATGGCTGACAAGCTTATGTACAATATATCACCAAGACATTCATATTTGTGACCTGCAGTTTCATGACAAGGTTTACATAGACGGACATCGATAAAACCGATTCAGGAAGTAATAAAACGTGGGTCTAGGTCAAATATTTTTTGGTAGTTACAAACATCACCACAAACTTATACCCTGACCACATAGTGGTATACAAAGCAATCCTAACAAGAGGGAATAACATCTGGCTTTTGTTTTGATTTCGTTTTTGTAAAATAAGTTTAATTAGCGGCTCTAATGTGAACTATTCGATGCCCTCCCTTTCGAAACTATTTGATGCACTACGTTTTCCTGATTTTATTACAATGGCATCAAAATATGTTGCTTTTGGTTGGAAAGAAAAAAGCAATTCTGCATTTATTCCTCTACAAATTAAAGGATTACAAAAATTCATACCCAACAACTGAATACGACGTTCATCGTGGGCCGGCCGGTGTTTGAGCTCAAACCAAAGCAATTTTGTTGCTGACTGATCGTATTACTGGCTCAAATGCTTTAGCTCAGCATGTACTGCATTGTCGTAAAACTCCATCCGCGGGTGCAGCTAGTAATTTTGGCTACAACAACAATGGTCAGAGAACGTAAAGCCATTAGACACAAAGCCAAATAGTATAAAATCAACTTTAACAAAAGGTGAAAATTACAATATAACTATTGGTAAAAGCGAGATTTTGGTTTTTCTTATTAAGACTGAATGTTTTTTTTATAAGTACATATGTTTTGCTGATATGCATTTGTTTCTAAAATAAAACTTTAAGTTTGAAAAAAAAATATAAAATATTCTTTATTTTTTTTAATGTCGTTACTACGATACACATTCAGAAAACCTTCACAACCACTTACCTTATGATGCGATATATAATATCAGATCCAATATTCAATTTCGAAAATACTTTGTTTTGAATAGCTCAATTTTAACATTGCTCCTTTGTATGCTATTTTGTACAATTGATGTTGAACCAAACCAACTCCGCCCAACGTTTTATAGAATAACAGTCGTAGTTTCTACAATACTTCAGCACTAAATCACAATTAACTTTGCACAAACAACAACGACCACGATAAAACTCAATTTTCAACTTATTTTACAAATTCAAAAAACAAGCCCTTAAAAACAAGCAAATAAAAAACATTGACAAATCTAAACTTAAAATTGTGTGTTAAGATTTAAGGTTAATTTAACATTAGAACAATTACTACACTTCAACAGTTTGTGACCTTTAAATAATTAATATTAATTTCTAAAATAAAAAAAAAACTTACTGGAAGAAAACCCGACCGTCGCGAATAAACACGCGAAAAAACTAATTAGAAGCAAAGCTGTCAGATTGTTTGAGAAAAGAGCGGCAAAAGTCTTGTATAAAAAACCATTGGCAAATTTAAAATTAAAATGGTGTTTTAAAATTTAAGAATAATTCTGACTTTTTTATTTATTTATTTAATCTTATGAATAAATTCTAAGATTACGATTTTTAGCGAGCATTAGCTGCCAGGGCTATCAGCTCGGTGTAAAATGAAAATAATGATTTATGTATGTGTGTAAAATGTGGATGAATTTTTTGATATTATTATTTTTTTTTCCTTGATTTACATTAATACTTTCGTTTCCCTAATAAAATTGAAGATACTGTTGTTTGTTGTTGATGGATTTTGTAAAATGTTGATAGCTGGTATTTTGTTGAAATGTTTAAACCTTATAGTCTGTAGTGATGGACATTCATTGAGCAGGTGATATTTTTTATTCTATATTCATGAGAGAAGATTGTATGACCAAGTCGGAGTCTGGAACAGATTTTTATTTTGTTTTTATCGACATCCGTTTGATATATGGGACGGTTGAAATTTGGATTGATATTGGCATAATGATGATGTTGTGTTTGGTTATCTTTGATCTTAATGTTAATGTAGTTTGAAATATGTCGGCGTAAACTGTTTTTTCAACCGTGTCATCCAACAGGATGGGGGCGTAAGAGGCGTATCGTGCTGCAATGTCTGCTCTTTCATTGCCTATGATGCCTATATGGCTAGGAACCCAATGTAGTCTTATTTTTCCCTCATATTTTACCAGTGCATCTCTAATTTGTATAACTTTGTTCCACTTATTATTGTAAGGGTTGTATATTGCCTTAAGCACTGATAAACTGTCAGTGAAGATTATAGTTTTATGTTACTTCTTTTGGGCTATGATGGTCAGCTTATAAGTTTTAAATAAAATAAATTAAAACAAAATTTATTTCATCTCCACTCTACGTTTCGTTGACGGGGTTTCAACTTCATCAGGAGTGTATAAAAACTTAAACGACTAATATCACAGAACTCAGTTCGTTAAGTTTAAAACTGTCATTTTTTTATATTTATTTTGATTATTTATTTTTATTAATTTATTTAATTTTATTAAATATGTCTCGTGATGTCCCGTTTTTTATTTTTAAATTTATTAAATAATAATAACCTGACAATATAAGTTTGGATTAACCAAATTAATAATAAAAAAATTTTTATACACTCCTGATGAAGTTGAAAACCCGTCAACGAAACGTAGAGTGGAGATGAAATAAATTTTGTTTTATTTTATTTTATTTAAAACTTATAAGCTGACCATCATAGCCCAAAAGAAGATTATAATTTTAGTTTTCTTTTTAATTTCGTGCTGGATTGCACGAAAGATTGCACAAGCTTTGGCTGTAAAAATTGAGGAGTATTGATATAGGATGTTGAGTGCCACGGTATTTCCTTCATCATCTACTACGGCGTAAGCCGGCATAGTTTGCTGAGATTTTGAACCGTCTGTGTATAGAAAGTACCAACCATTATTTTTTAGTTCCGTTTTCTTTTCTGACAAAAGATTTAAAAATTGTTCTTTGGTGGCTTCGTTTTTTTTTAGTTTGGATAATGATAGATCTAGGGAGGTGTTGTTGAATATCCAAGGTGGTTTGTCTATAGATTTTTTGATGACCTTTGTGGGGATGTTCATTTCAGATGCAAGTTCTAAAGAGAGGGTAATTGCAGATTTGATGCGTTTAGGTCTTTTGGCGGAGATGTTCGATGAGATGTCGCAATCAATTATGGAGTTTGTGCTCGTTAAAAGTTTTGGTAGAATTCTCCCTTTTACTTCCAGTATTCTTCTTTCTATGGACGGAAGACCTGCTTCGTCGAGAATATTGTTGATTGGTGTTGTTCTATATGCATAAACAGCGGCACGTGCAGCTTTATGATATGCTGATTTGATGATGTTTATTGTTGTTTTGGGGCTATTTCCGTACAGGAACATGCCATAATCTATTTTACCCAGTACGAGGGTTTTTGTTAAGTAGATCAGAGTATTTATATGTATGGAACTTTTTAAGGACAAATAGCGAATTGTATTAGCTCAGCTAGCACTGAGTTTTTAAATTAATGCAGTGTTCTTTCCAGTGGTATTTACGGGAGAAAATTATTCCTAAAATTTTTAGTTTATCAACGTTTTGTATCATAATTCCATTTGTTTGTATGTTGTGGTTGTCTGAATCGCAATTTTGTTTCCTGCAAATAAAAAACTTTTTTGTTTTTTGCAGTGAGATTTTCGTACCTGAGTAATCAGTCCAATTGCTAATGTCGCTTAGAGCTTTTGATAAAATATTTGTTGTTTCGTTATTATTTCATTTGCATAGTATGTATAAGTCATCTGCATATAAATAGTGGTCAATATACGGGATGCTGTTTAAAATTTTACTTATTTCGTTAAATGCGATTTGGAATAACATTACTGACAGGGGGGATCCCTGTGGGATACCATTTTTCAAAGAGAATGTTTTTGATAAGTGATCGTTGATTTTTACTTTAAAGTTTCTTTTTGTGAGAAATGATTTTACAAAATTAAAAATTTTTGGCCTATGTTCCACGATATTAGAACATGAGAGCCAATTCTGTCAAACGCTTTTTCGAAGTCAATTGATAATGTGGTTACATGATTTTTGGCGGATAGTGATTTTGTTATATAGTTGTCAAAATGAAGTAATGCATCACCACATCCCTTATTTGGCTTGAAAGCGACCTGTTCTTTTGCGATTAGTTTTTTCCTTTCCATGAACCATGATAATCTGGCAGCGATGATTCGTTCAATTATTTTTGAGATGCAAAGAAGTAGTGATATGGGTCGATAAGAATCAATGGTGAAGGTGTTTTTATTTTTTGGAATCGATACTACTATTGCGAGTTTCCAGTTGTGTGGGATGTGACCGCTATTGAATATGGTATTATAAAGCTCTAGCAGTTTTTGTTTGGAATAATAGCTTAGCGATTTAATCATCTGATAGCTTACTCGGTCTAGTCCTGGAGTTGATCCTTTAACTTTTTTTTTGGCAACTGGAGAGTTCAGTCATTGTTATTGGTTCTTCCAAAAACGAAGCTGTTTTGTCAATGGTGTTTCCCACTGTTGTTGGATTAAACGATTGTTTGCTAGAGTTAAATAATTGTGAAAAGTTTTTATCTGACGCGTATTTTGCCCATTTATCTCCAAAAGCGTTAGCAATTAATAATGGGTCGGTTAGTGTTGCATGCTCGGTGTCGATTTCTTGGATGTTTGAGGTCTAGGTCCTCTGGGTGATACGATTTATTCTGTTCCAAATATCAGAGATGGGCGTGTTTCTGTTTATTGTTTTTGTAAAATTTTCAAAACTTTCTCTTTTAGCTTTCTTTAGTTCTTGACGAAATTTGGCGTTGTTTTTTCTGTACGATATGAGGTTTATCTGAATTGGATTGGATTTGAAGGTTTGCCATTAAGTCATCTTTTGCTTGCGTAAATAGGAAAGAGAATCATTCCACCATGGGACTGTTTTTTTTGGGGTGTAGTTTCTATTTTTTGTTTGTGGGATGTGTTTATTTGCTGCAGTGCGTATAGCTTTAGTGAATAAAGCCGCATCCTGATTGCTGGTTTTAGAAAAAGATTTGTTGGGGATTTCTTCTTCAGCATTTTGGGAGTATTTTGCCCAATCTGCGCGATGGGAAAGGTATTTACATTGTTTAATGGGAGTGTTGTTATCATCTCGAATTTTCATAGACATTCTTATTGGAAAGTGATCGCTGTTGTGTAGATCATTGATGACTGACCAGTTAAGTAAAGGAAGTAATGAGAGAGTGCAGAATGAGATGTCAATATGCGTGAGGGAACCATGAGTTGACAGGTGGGTGGGGTTGCTGTCATTTAAAATGCATAAATTTGAATTGTCGATTGCTTTCTCTAGGGTAAGACCTCTGTTGTTGTTACTGTTCGAGCAACAGATTGTATTTCAGCAGTTGAAATCGCCGTTAATTATAACGGGGCTGTGGAAAGAGGAGAAAATTGTTGAAAGCTCTTTTTCATCAATTATTTTATTAGGTGGTATATAAAAGGAAAGTATAACAAATTTGATGTTGAGAGAGATTTCGATGGCAATTACTTGATAACTGGTGTTGATGTGTAATTGTTTGTGTGAGATATTGGATTTCACTAGTACTCCGATGCCTTGTTTTGCGGAGGTGTTATATGCTGAATTGTGGAAGTATTCATTATAATTTTTTGGAGGTATAGGATTGAAATTAAAAGGACAATGTGTTTCCTGTAGGGATATAACGCTGGGATTAAATTCTCTCATTATTAGTTGTAGGTCACAATAATTGTTAAAAAAGCCGTTAATGTTCCATTGAATAATGTCAAATCTCATGGAGGTGGAATTATTTTGTAAGATGTTAATATATGGGTAAGAGAAAATTTGACGGCTGTGATGCCATTTTAGATAACTATGGTGATGACGAGTCCATTGGAATCTCTTGATGAAATATGAGCCGGTGTCAATTAATTGTTGTGTTAAATTGGATATTGGTGATTGAAATTTAGTTGTTTTTGTTTGTGGAGAAATATTTTCGTGTGTGTTTTTTGATGGAGTTTCGTAAATTTTTTTAGATGTAAGTACATCACTTATTGTTGTTGATGTATTTTTTGCGTTGTCAGTGATTTTTATACCCTATACCACTATGTGGTTTGGGTATAATGACTTTGTGCTGCTGTTTGTAACAACCAAAAATATTTGACCTAGACCCATCTTTAATTATACCGATCGAATCAGAATCACTTTCTGAGTTGATTTAACAATGTCCGTCCGTCCGTCCGTCTGTGTGTCCATGTAAAGCTTGTAATCAAACTGCAGGTCGCAAATATGAATACATTTTGATGAAATTTGGCATATAAGCTTTTATCGGCCAAGGGATGAACGCTATTGAAATTGGTGAGAATCGGTCCATGTTCAGACCTAGCCCCATACAAATTACCCATATGACATCGACATAAATTGCCATAAGATCCAAATTGTCATATAGATCTTACTCAAATTGGGTCTGTATGCGTTCATTACATCCACTAATGAGTAGTCCAAAAATGATCCCTTTGACCCCATATAGAGCTGCTTCCCGATCTTCACTTAAATCTATTAAAAAACAAAAATATTGCACTGATTCTTCTCAAATTTTGTTTGCATATATTTTTGCAAAATACAAGAGATTTTACCAAACATGATCAGGATCGGTCCATTTTTGGACCTAGTCCCTTTATAGATATAGCATCCGATATGAACTTTTTCATATCTGCAGCCAAAAAAATTAATAAAAATCCCACTCAAATTTGGTTTTTGCTTATTTTCAATGTCCAGTTAGTTGGGCCTAAGAGATAGGGTTTCTAAACGCATGGTATAGGGTATCGTATAGTCGGTCTAGACCGACTATAATTTTCTTACTTGTTGTTGTTGTTGTTGGCTTATCAGTGTTCGTTGTTGTTGTGTTTGAAGTGTGATTGTGATTTGTGTTGAATTATTGATGGTTGATTTACTAGATTCGTTGTTGTGGTTGTTGGGATATTTTGTTGATTTTCTTTTTATGATTGTTGATTAAAGATTGTTTTACGTTTTGTTAGAGATTCTGAGGTAATTGAAGCGTATGTGTTTGATTTATTTATAGGTAATGGATGGCTAGCTTGGTACTTACGGCGAGCTTCACCTATGCTGCAGTAGTTTTTGGTTTTGATTTTGAGAATTTCCTTCATTTGGATATATCGTGGTCATTTCTTGTCCGTTGACGAATGTTCTCCTGAGCAATTGGTACAGTATGTGCGAGTACATTTTTCTTTTTCGTGTGGTGGTAAGCTGCATTGTGGACATGTGGGGTTACCGTTGCATCGTTTCATTGTGTGTCCGAGTTTTTGGCAGTTTTTACACAGCATAGGATTAGGGAGATAGTGGTCTACTTTGCATTTGTACCATGCCACGTCAATAACAGGAGGGAGGCGATAGAGATTGAACTATGTACTATTTTCCCAGTTGGTGATCGTGTTTTTCCATCTTCATTTAATTTAGTGAATTTATACGCTTCAATAACTCCTTCATTTTTCATTTCATTGACTATTTCGTCTTCAGGAACTTTTTTAAGGCAGGGTGCATATATGACGCCCTTGACGGAGTTTAAGGAAGAATGAAGTTTGCATGAAACAGAACATAAAAAGCCCAGCGATCTGGTTTTAATAAATTTATCTGCAACACGTGGATTACGAGCAAGAACAAGAAGGGTGCCGTCACGTAATTGGGAAATCGAGTTGATTTCTTTACTTACTGATTCAATGCTTTTTTGAAGTGCGAATGGACTAATGTCAGATAGCGATTTTTTAGGATCTGTGGATGAGATAGCTACATATTTTGGGTTGGAGTTTATGTCTATTTTTGTTGATGGTAATTCGGGATAGTCGTTGGGTTTTTCTTTTTTTGAGGCGTTTTCAATGTAATCTCCTAATAGGTGAAACCTATTATTGGAAAATCTATCCGGGGGTCTGTGCACGGAGTCATTTTTGTTGTTCTTATATTTAGCTTTTATTTTTTTTTTTAAATAAAATGTCACTGTTTAAAACAAGAGTGTTAAATTCGGCTGTGCCGAATCTTTAATACCCTCCACCTCGGTTTGAGTATTGATAATAAATGTATACAAAATATTGGAAAAAGTAAACAATTGGTTAAACCTAATACCAAATTATTTAAGAAAATTTTTTGGGTTGGTTTTCGTCTTTTCTATTATTTCGGATTTATTTCGGTGTTTGCTTTTTGGCCATCGTGGTTGCTGATCGCCATGCATTTAGGTTATATACCTATATGCATGCGTTTCCGGTTATATGACATAACTTCTCGTTTAATTTAGTTTTTGCTAATTAAATAGCTCGCCCTAACCTCCATTGCAAAGGTAATGGTTGTGTAGAGTGGCTATATGCATTAAATCGTGCTGATTGGAGATGGCTGTATAGTTTTTTTTAACTGGCCAAATATTTATTCATTGTGGCCATATACGTCGGATTAAGTAACAAAATAATAACCAAAAAAAAAGCTCTCTCAACTTTTTTTTAAAATATTGCCATATTTTGAAAACATAGAGAATAAATTTATAATAATAAATAATTGAGTTAATTTTCCTTCTTTTGGTAATGTTTAATCAAAAAAGAAGAAAATATTGGGGCAATAGCCCCAAATTCATGGTGCCAAAAACATCGGACGGTCCCAGTACTAGTGCCAACAGATTTCAACTTCTATCTGACGACGATGATGAAGAACCTGTTGTTAAAGAAAAAATTCCACCTATAATTGTGGATTCTATTCACAGTTTTACTAATGTTATCGGAATAATTGGTGATAAGTATACTTATAAACGAATGACTATTGGAACGAAAATTTTATCCAACTCGTTATCACTGTACCAGGATGCTCTTAAGGTTCTTAAGGACAAAAAATTCCAGTTTTATACTCACGAGATAAAGCACACTAAAAGTTTTAAATTGGTTTTATTTGGATTACCAAAACTAGACACAAAGAACATCAGCGAAGAATTTGTCAGCACGCATAATATCAAGCCGGTAAGCATAAAAGAATTGGAAACAAAAAGATCTAATGTAAAGGGTGATTTTTTAAGAGCTATAGGAAAGTTTTCCAAAAAAAAAACACATAAAATTCAGAAAAATGCATGAAATCTTTATTTGAATCGATAGTATGGTCCATATAATTTAATGTTTGAAGATTATTTCATGCAAATGTTGACCGTGACTGCGCCTCAAATGGTCCATTCGCTTACTCCAATTTTGGCACACTCTTTCCATCATTTCGGTCGGTATCTCACGAATAAATGCTTCAATGTTGTCTTCCAATGCGTCAATTGAAGCGCGATTGTCCGTATAGACATGAGCTTTAACATAGCCCCACTAAAAACAGTCTAAAGGCGTTAAATCGCACGATCTAGGCGGCCAATTGACCGGCCCCGAACGTGAAATAAAATGTTCACCGAAGTCGCCTCTCAATAAGTCCATTGTTGCGCGTGCTGTGTCGCATGCGGCACCGTCTTGTTGCACCAGCTGTATTTTGAAAGGCTTCACACCTAAAATCCTTCCGCAAAATTTTCCACGTTGTTGAGTAACAGAGGCCCAATTGCTGCGAACGGCGACGAATCGATAATTGATGGTCATCATTAACACTGGTCGATACAGCTGCGATATTTTCTTCAGTTCGCACTCTACGTAAGCGTGTTGGTGGTTTAATGTCCAACAATGTAAATTTGGTGCGAAATTTAGTCACAATAGCCCGAATAGCCGCTTCAGTGGGTCGATTAAACTGACCATAAAATGGAAGAAGCGCGCGATGAACTTTGTTAACAGAGCACGCATTTTGATATTGATAATAAATGTATACAAAATATTGGAAAAAGTAAACAATTGGTTAAACCTAATACCAAATTATTTAAGAAAATTTTTTGGGTTGGTTTTCGTCTTTTCTATTATTTCGGATTTATTTCGGTGTTTGCTTTTTGGCCATCGTGGTTGCTGATCGCCATGCATTTAGGTTATATACCTATATGCATGCGTTTCCGGTTATATGACATAACTTCTCGTTTAATTTAGTTTTTGCTAATTAAATAGCTCGCCCTAACCTCCATTGCAAAGGTAATGGTTGTGTAGAGTGGCTATATGCATTAAATCGTGCTAATTGGAGATGGCTGTATAGTTTTTTTTAACTGGCCAAATATTTCTTCATTGTGGCCATATACGTCGGATTAAGTAACAAAATAATAACCAAAAAAGATCTCTCTCCTTTTTTTTAAAATATTGCCATATTTTGAAAACATAGATAATAAATTTATAATAATAAATAATTGAGTTAATTTTCCTTCTTTTGGTAATGTTTAATCAAAAAAGAAGAAAATATTGGGGCAATAGCCCCAAATTCATGGTGCCAAAAACATCGGACGGTCCCAGTACTAGTGCCAACAGATTTCAACTTCTATCTGACGACGATGATGAAGAACCTGTTGTTAAAGAAAAAATTCCACCTATAATTGTGGATTCTATTCACAGTTTTACTAATGTTATCGGAATAATTGGTGATAAGTATACTTATAAACGAATGACTATTGGAACGAAAATTTTATCCAACTCGTTATCACTGTACCAGGATGCTCTTAAGGTTCTTAAGGACAAAAAATTCCAGTTTTATACTCACGAGATAAAGCACACTAAAAGTTTTAAATTGGTTTTATTTGGATTACCAAAACTAGACACAAAGAACATCAGCGAAGAATTTGTCAGCACGCATAATATCAAGCCGGTAAGCATAAAAGAATTGGAAACAAAAAGATCTAATGTAAAGGGTGATTTTTTAAGAGCTATAGGAAAGTTTTCCAAAAAAAAAAACACATAAAATTCAGAAAAATGCATGAAATCTTTATTTGAATCGATAGTATGGTCCATATAATTTAATGTTTGAAGATTATTTCATGCAAATGTTGACCGTGACTGCGCCTCAAATGGTCCATTCGCTTACTCCAATTTTGGCACACTCTTTCCATCATTTCGGTCGGTATCTCACGAATAAATGCTTCAATGTTGTCTTCCAATGCGTCAATTGAAGCGCGATTGTCCGTATAGACATGAGCTTTAACATAGCCCCACTAAAAACAGTCTAAAGGCGTTAAATCGCACGATCTAGGCGGCCAATTGACCGGCCCCGAACGTGAAATAAAATGTTCACCGAAGTCGCCTCTCAATAAGTCCATTGTTGCGCGTGCTGTGTCGCATGCGGCACTGTCTTGTTGCACCAGCTGTATTTTGAAAGGCTTCACACCTAAAATCCTTCCGCAAAATTTTCCACGTTGTTGAGTAACAGAGGCCCAATTGCTGCGAACGGCGACGAATCGATAATTGATGGTCATCATTAACACTGGTCGATACAGCTGCGATATTTTCTTCAGTTCGCACTCTACGTAAGCGTGTTGGTGGTTTAATGTCCAACAATGTAAATTTGGTGCGAAATTTAGTCACAATAGCCCGAATAGCCGCTTCAGTGGGTCGATTAAACTGACCATAAAATGGAAGAAGCGCGCGATGAACTTTGTTAACAGAGCACGCATTTTGATAATAAAATTCAATAACTTGCAAGCGTTGTTCGTTTGTAAGACGATTCACGGTTAAATTATAGACCAAACTGAAGATGTTTGACAATGAAACAAAGCACGAAACGTGCGTCAGCTGTTTAAACCAGTGTTGCCAAAAAGATAATAGCTAAAAAATCATCCTTTAGATGATGCACTTTTCCTAATTGAATTTGATCGTCAGCAGGTAACCAAAGGAGAAATAATGAAAATTAGATATTTTAGTAATATTTCGGTATATTGGAGAAAGCCTCTTAAGGGTAACAAAGGGCCCACTCAATGCTCCAATTGTGCTATGTATGGACACGGGGCTAAAAACTGTAATCGTACCTTAGTGTGTTCAGCCTGCGCGGGAAACCATGATTATACTATATGCCCTCTTAAAAAAGGTTATAATGAAGGTAGCATAATATATAAGTGTTATAACTGCATAAAAAAGAATTTAAAGCACGTTAATCATAAAGCTGATTATCCAAAGTGCCCAAGCCGTCAAGAATATTTAGATATCCGGAATCGAGTAACATCTAAATCTAGGCCGATCAACAGAAGAACTAATGATTTTTATTTCAACGTGGACAATCAGGATTTTCCTCAATTACCAAGACAAGAGCGACAAAATATTCATAGCAATTTCCGTGCTAATGGTAACTTGTATTCTGAGGTAGCTAAAGACAAAAGCTACGCAAAAAATAATGACAACGACATATCCAACGAAAGGCTTTTGGAAATATTTTTTGAAGCAGTCGATGCTTTACAAAGATGTCAAAACAAGTACGACAAGCTACGTGTTTTAGGCATGATGCTTCAACATGCCATATAATTCAAATTGTTTACACAATGTTCATGTTATGCATTGGAATGCCCAAGGCATAACAACGGAATCATAAGCTGTGCAGCTGGAATACTTCTTACTGAAATGGAAAATTGATATTCTCCTTTGAAATGAGACTTTTTTGAAACCGCATCACAAATTTCAACTTGGTGGCTATAAAATATATAGAGAGGATCGTTCTACGCATGGCGGAGGAGTTCTAATTGCAATTAAAGGTAGACAAGAGCGACAAATTTCCGTGCTAATGGTAACTTGTATTCTGAGGTAGCTAAAGACAAAAGCTACGCAAAAAATAATGACAACGACATATCCAACGAAAGACTTTTGGAAATATTTTTTGAAGCAGTCGATGCTTTACAAAGATGTCAAAACAAGTACGACAAGCTACGTGTTTTAGGCATGATGCTTCAACATGCCATATAATTCAAATTGTTTACACAATGTTCATGTTATGCATTGGAATGCCCAAGGCATAACAACGGAATCATAAGCTGTGCAGCTGGAATACTTCTTACTGAAATGGAAAATTGATATTTTCCTTTTAAATGAGACTTTTTTGAAACCGCATCACAAATTTCAACTTGGTGGCTATAAAATATATAGAGAGGATCGTTCTACGCATGGCGGAGGAGTTCTAATTGCAATTAAAGGTAGACAAGAGCGACAAAATATTCATAGCAATTTCCGTGCTAATGGTAACTTGTATTCTGAGGTAGCTAAAGACAAAAGCTACGCAAAAAATAATGACAACGACATATCCAACGAAAGACTTTTGGAAATATTTTTTGAAGCAGTCGATGCTTTACAAAGATGTCAAAACAAGTACGACAATCTACGTGTTTTAGGCATGATGCTTCAACATGCCATATAATTCAAATTGTTTACACAATGTTCATGTTATGCATTGGAATGCCCAAGGCATAACAACGGAATCATAAGCTGTGCAGCTGGAATACTTCTTACTGAAATGGAAAATTGATATTCTCATTTTAAATGAGACTTTTTTGAAACCGCATCACAAATTTCAACTTGGTGGCTATAAAATGTATAGAGAGGATCGTTCTACGCATGGCGGAGGATTTCTAATTGCAATTAAAGGTAGACAAGAGCGACAAAATATTCATAGCAATTTCCGTGCTAATGGTAACTTGTATTCTGAGGTAGCTAAAGACAAAAGCTACGCAAAAAATAATGACAACGACATATCCAACGAAAGACTTTTGGAAATATTTTTTGAAGCAGTCGATGCTTTACAAAGATGTCAAAACAAGTACGACAAGCTACGTGTTTTAGGCATGATGCTTCAACATGCCATATAATTCAAATTGTTTACACAATGTTCATGTTATGCATTGGAATGCCCAAGGCATAACAACGGAATCATAAGCTGTGCAGCTGGAATACTTCTTACTGAAATGGAAAATTGATATTCTCATTTTAAATGAGACTTTTTTGAAACCGCATCACAAATTTCAACTTGGTGGCTATAAAATATATAGAGAGGATCGTTCTACGCATGGCGGAGGAGTTCTAATTGCAATTAAAGGTAGACAAGAGCGACAAAATATTCATAGCAATTTCCGTGCTAATGGTAACTTGTATTCTGAGGTAGCTAAAGACAAAAGCTACGCAAAAAATAATGACAACGACATATCCAACGAAAGACTTTTGGAAATATTTTTTGAAGCAGTCGATGCTTTACAAAGATGTCAAAACAAGTACGACAATCTACGTGTTTTAGGCATGATGCTTCAACATGCCATATAATTCAAATTGTTTATACAATGTTCATGTTATGCATTGGAATGCCCAAGGCATAACAACGGAATCATAAGCTGTGCAGCTGGAATACTTCTTACTGAACTGGAAAATTGATATTCTCATTTTAAATGAGACTTTTTTGAAACCGCATCACAAATTTCAACTTGGTGGCTATAAAATGTATAGAGAGGATCGTTCTACGCATGGCGGAGGATTTCTAATTGCAATTAAAGGTAGACAAGAGCGACAAAATATTCATAGCAATTTCCGTGCTAATGGTAACTTGTATTCTGAGGTAGCTAAAGACAAAAGCTACGCAAAAAATAATGACAACGACATATCCAACGAAAGACTTTTGGAAATATTTTTTGAAGCAGTCGATGCTTTACAAAGATGTCAAAACAAGTACGACAAGCTACGTGTTTTAGGCATGATGCTTCAACATGCCATATAATTCAAATTGTTTACACAATGTTCATGTTATGCATTGGAATGCCCAAGGCATAACAACGGAATCATAAGCTGTGCAGCTGGAATACTTCTTACTGAAATGGAAAATTGATATTCTCCTTTTAAATGAGACTTTTTTTTTAAACCGCATCACAAATTTCAACTTGGTGGCTATAAAATATATAGAGAGTATCGTGTTTCGCATGGCGGAGGAGTTCTAATTGCAATTAAAGGTAATATTAAGCACATGTTGCTACCGAAAATTTATACGAACACTGCAGAAAACATTTCAATACAAGTGATGATAAATAGACGACCAGTAATATTTACTTCAGCGTATAATCCTGATCACACATCCAATTTGAAGGCTGATTTGGACAAATTAACATCCTATACTAGGGATATTTTATTTTCGGTGACATGAATGCCCAACATACACAGTGGAATTGTGTGTCAAATAATTCAGCAGGGACGGAACTCTATAACCACTGCTTACAATCCAGCTACTATATATATTACCCAAACGAGTATACTCGCTTTGGTCAAAATATCAACAATGTCCAGCCGTCTACAATAGACATTCTTTTGACAAACTCGTGTCTCCTATTTTCCAATATCTTGTGTTATTTCCGGACTTGTTCAAAATATGACATATGCAGTTCCTTTGTATTATCGAGCGACTGGTCAGCAATTGGAAATTGAGTAGAGATTGAAATCAGGGATCAGAACTTTGACCAAGCGGTTGCTTATTCAGGTAATCTAGATGGTTATTTTGATAAATTGATATCTATAGTAAAGGAAGCTTTTGGAAAAATACCTGTAGGTCGTAAAAAATCATGGCAACGTGAAATTTCCGATACTAGTATAATGTTAATTAGTCAGAGAAATAAATATAAACGGAAATTTCAAAGAAGTAGGATTTTTACTCTAAAAATCAAATTAAAAGCATTTTGAAACAATTAGATAAATTAATTGACTTCCACCTTAATAAAGACCGGAACGAATCCTGGTCTAAATTCATTTCAAATTTACCTCCGAGCTCAAATAAATTTTGGAAATTAACAAAAGCCATTAAGAACAACAAAATGTCTTCTACGGATCTACATGTGAACGGTCAAGTCTTAAAAACAGGCGTAGAAAAGGCTAATTCTATAGCAGACGTTTTTGAAAATTCACACACCATTACATTAAGTAACCCTTCACCTATGGACGCATGTGTCTCAAGATTCATACATAATCTTAATGATATAATTATTGACAGTTCGAATGTCGAACTTACCAATTTAGCCGAAGTTAAATCGCTTGTACTTTTGTTGAAAAATAAAAAAGCCCCTGGGTTAGATGGCATAAATAGTATTATACTTAAAAAATGCCTGACTACTTTTTTGAAACTCTAAGCAAACTCTTTAATTCTTGTTTAATTGAAGGATACTTTCCAAAGATTTTTAAGAAAGCAAAGGTCATCCCAATTATTAAGCCGGGCAAAGATCCTAAATTACCGTCCAGCTATAGACCGATTAGCATTCTAAGCCAATTAGATAAAGTGTTTGAGAAAATTCTACAAAAGAGCATTTTAGACTTCTCTAATCAAAATAATATTATTAACCCTCAACAATTTGGATTCCGCAAGGAACACTCTACTGTGCATCAAATAAAAAGAGTCGTTAATTTTCTTGAAATGAACATAAAAAACCGTAAGAGTACAGGGGTTATTTTTCTTGATATAGAAAAAGCCTTTGATTCAATATGGCATGCTGGCCTGGTATTTAAAGTAAATTCCTTTAATTATCCAACGTACTTACAAAAGATAATAAAGAGTTTTTTAGATCAACGCTCATATGTTGTGTCTATAGATAACATGGTATCTAGTGACAAATTCCCGCGGGACTGCCACAAGGGTCTGTTTTATCACCTACACTATATTCGATATACACTTCTGATATATCCGTTCGCAGGAATCAAGAAGTAGCCTTTTACGCAGACGATAGTGCTCTCATTTGTACCGGTAAGGTGTCAAACGCAATAATTAAGAAAATGGAAATGGAAAATAAAAATTAATGTTAATAAAACCCAAGCTATTATATTCCCATATAATAGGTCGCGGAAACGCACTGCCACAAAACAGTTGTATTCTAGGGGAATTGTTATTCCTCTGCAAGATAGTATCAAATATCTGGGAATTATATTAGATAAAAAACAAGTATGAAATTATAGTCGGTCTAGCCCGACTATACGATACCCTATACCATGGTTAAGAGACCCTATCTCTTCAGTCCAACTAATTGGATATAGCAAATATGCATAAACCAAATTTGAGTGGCATTTTTATTAATTTTTTTCGCTGCAGACATGAAAAAGTTCATATCGGATACTATATTTATATGGAGACTAGGTCGAAAAATGGACCGATCCTGACCATATTTGGTAAAGTCACTTATACTTTGAAAAAATATATACAAACCAAATTTGTGAAAAATCTGTGCAATATTTTTGTTTTTTTGATAGATTTAAGTGAAGATCGGGAAGCAGCTCTATATGGGGCCTATGACTAAGAATTTTCCTGTAGGGATTATTTTTGAACTACTGATTAATGGATGTAATAAGCACATACAAACCCAATTTGACTGAGATCTATATGATAATTTGGAACTTATGGCAATTTATGTCGTTTTCATAGGGGTCATTTGTATGGGGACTAGGTCTGAACATGGACTGATTTTCACTAATTTCAATAGCGTTCATCCTATGACCGATAAAAGCTTATATACCAAATTTCATCAAAATATATTACTATTTGCGACCTGTAGTTTGATTACAAGCTTTACATGGACACACAGACGGACGGACGGACGGATGGACATCGTTAAATCGAATCAGATAGTGATTCTGATTCGATCGGTATAATTAAAGATGGGTGTAGATAAAATATTTTTGGTTGTTACAAACAGCAGCACAAAGTCATTATACCCAAACCACATAGTGGTATAGGGTATAATTATCACTTAAACAGCACATTGAATACATTTGTAATAAGGCAATTAATTGCGGTCGTGCTCTCTACCCCTACTTACCAGAAGATCTAAACTTAATCTAAAAAACAAGGTTCTTATTTACAAAATGTGTATTCGGCCTATTATGACCTATGGTTGCCAAATCTGGTTCTACAAAGCTGCTAAAACTCATACAAGAAAATTACAGATAATTCAAAATAAAAATCTAAAAAAATTTCACAACCTACACCCCAGATATTCTACTAACGAACTGCATAGTAACTTTAACCACACAATGTTTAATTCTTTTGCTAGAAAACTGACTCTGTCATTTAAAGAGAAATGCAGAACGTCCACTTATGACATAATAAGAAATTTGCTAAATAACCACTAATATACTCTTTTGTTCTTAAAGAGGATAAATTGGTGTTTGTTTTTAGAATTTCTTATAACGCCAAGTAGATACAAGATTTTTTCTTAACAACTTTTCCTTAATACTGTGATATTAATAGTTTCTTTTTTTAATTTATAAGATGTTAATTGTTGTAATACTTTTAAGTAAATTCTCATAACATGTAAATAACTATTTTATAAGGTTTCAATAAAAAATAAATATAATAATAAAAAAAAAAAAAACCATTATATGATTTAATGGATTTAATATAATTGAAAAAAAAAAAAACAGTTTTTATTTTATTTTTTAATAATTTTTAAAGGAAAATGGGAGGAAAAAACCTTTATATGATTTAATGGATTCAAGTACTATCTGAAAATATTTATGTGCTTATAGGAGGTTTAAAGAAAAAATATGCCTCTATAAGCATATAATTTTCAATTTGGTGATTTCTTTTTATACCCTATACCACTATGTGGTTTGGGTACAATGACTTTGTGCTGCTGTTTGTAACAACCAAAAATATTTGACCTACACCCATCTTTAATTATACCGATCGAATCAGAATCACTATCTGATTCGATTTAACGATGTCCGACCGTCCGTCTGTGTGTCCATGTAAAGCTTGTAATCAAACTGCAGGTCGCAAATATGAATATTTTTTGACGAAATTTGGTATTTGATCTTTTATCGGCCATGGAATGAACGCTATTGAAATTGGTGAGAATCGGTCCATGTTCAGACCTAGCCCCCATACAAATGACCCTATGAAATCAACATATATTGCCATAAGATCCAAATTATCATACAAATCTTAGTCAAATTGGGTTTGTATGTATATATTACATCCATTAATCAGTAGTCCAAAAATGATCCCTATTGGACAACTCTTAGTTATAGGCCACATATAGAGCTACTTCCCGATCTTCACTTAAATCTATCAAAAAAACAAAAATATTGCATTGATTCTTCTCAAATTTTGTTTGTATATATTTTTGCAAAATACAAGAGACTTTACCAAACATGGTCAGGATCGGTCCATTTTTGGGCCTAGTCCCCATATAGATATAGCATCCGATATGAACTTTTTCATATCTGCAGCTGAAAAAATTAATAAAAATCCCACTCAAATTTGGTTTATGCTTATTTTATATGTCCAATTAGTTGGGCCTGAGAGATAGGGTCTCTAAACGCATGGTATAGGGTATCGTATAGTCGGTCTAGACCGACTATAATTTTGTTACTTGTTAATTTTACGTTATTTCTCTACATTCTCTTATCAGTGGGTAAGAGGAATTTTCAATTTTGGCAAAGTAATTGTTATTATTCAATTTCAATTAAATATTCTTCCTTTATTTACATATTTTATCAAATTTTGATATTTACATATGAGATCTTATCTTTACATATAGATATTGCAACAAATAATACATAGGATCTAAAGATATTAAATAGTTTTTATATTATTTTTTAAAGATTTTTAAAGCAAAATGGGAGGAAAAAACCTTTATATGATTTAATAAATTCAAATACTATCTGAAAATATTTATGTGCTTATAGGAGGTTTATTAGAAATAATAGACCTCTATAAGCACATAATTTCAATTTGGTGATTTCTTTTTAATTTTATGTTATTTCTCTACATTCTCTTATCAGTGGGTAAGAGGAATTTTCAATTTTGGCGAAGTAATTGTTATTAATCCTTGTTATGAAATCGATAATTTTTTCATAACCTGTTTCTTCATGAAGAAGATTTGTAGGATACCTTAGGTGGCAGTTGGCAGCGTCACTCCAAATAGGATACGCGTATGTTAATATCGGCCTTATAACACTTTTGAAGAGTAGATTTTTGTTTTTGGGGTCTAGAAATGACCTTCTATTTAGTAGTGGCCATAATGCTTTAAATGAATTTATAGCTTTTTGGCACGTAGCCATAATGTTGTTTAAAAGTAAGCTTTTTGTCCAAGACAACTCCGAGATATTTGACATGATTAAGTACATTTATGGTATTATTTCCAATATGAAGATGACGTCTTGGCAGTCTTTTCGGAGATTTGTTGAACGGAAAAATAATTGCTTGGAGTGCACTTGTAAGTTTGTTTGAAGAAATTAACGCAGTATCATCTGCGTAGTAAGCAACTTTCATATACTTCGGAACTTTGAAATCGGATGTATATATCGAGTAAAGCAATGGCGACAAGACTGATCCTTGAGGTAACCCTGTGGTGATGGTTTTTGGAGATGATGTTTCATTATTAATCGCAACTTTAAAGCTTCTGCCGTGAATGAAATCTGAAATAAGTTTGCATAAATATTTTGGTATATTTGCATCAAGAATTTTAATTACTAGGCCATGATGCCAAACGGTGTCAAACGCTTTTTCGATATCTAACAATATTAGACCCGTTGAACGTTTATTGTTTTTATTGGTGATTATTTGATTTTTAATTCTGTTTATTTGGTGAGTAGTGCTATGCCCTTTTTTAAATCCAAATTGTTCTTTAGCAACAATAGAATTGGTCGTTACAAATTCTCTAAGACGAGAATGTAGTATTTTTTCAAATATTTTACCTAAGTTACTTAATAAACCAATAGGTCTATAGCTATTTGGGTTATTTTTTGGCTTACTAGATTTATTGATAGCTATAACCTTAGCATTTTTGAAATGGTTTGGGAAATAGTTGAGTTTGATGCAGCTGTTAAATATTATAACCCGTAATTTTAGAGCTTTGAGTGGTAGTTTCTTTAAGAGCAGGTTGGGAACATTGTCAAAACCAGGGGATTTTGAGGGTTTTATTGATGAGACAATATTCATTACTTCTTCAAGAGATGTATAAATTGCAGATTCAGAACTGGGATTTTTCTTCTTAAAATTATTTACTGTGTTATTTATTAGTGTATCTGCCGAGTGGTTATAGTTCGAAGTGAGGTTATTTGCTTGGACAAATGTATATGCCAGGACTTCAGCCTTGTCCTTATCAGATGTTATTTTTGTATTTCCAACTTTGAAGTGAGCGATTTGATTTTTTCCTTTTCCTCGTAAGTTCCTGCTTATTTTCCAAAATGATTTATCACCTGGTTTTAAATTGGATAATAATTGATACCATTTATTATTGCGCTCCGAATTAATACTTTTATCAATCATGTTACTTAGAAACTTAGTACATTGATTATAAAAAGTTTGCTCGGCTATATTTAAATATCTTTGGCTTTTTCTTTTAAAGCTTCTTCTTAGTTTTATATATTTCACAGTACTTTCTGGTAATGTGTAATTATTTTTTTGAGTTATTTTAGGTGTGGACACATCCCTTGCTTCGAAAACTATATTTATAAATTTTTGGATTTCCTGATCAATTACTGCCTTGGTATTGTATATATCGGAATATAACGTGATTTTATTGTCTAAAAATTCATATAAATGTTCCAGTTGGTTGCACTATAATCATAATAATTGAGGTCAACCTGCAAGGCCATTGACCTTTTAAATGTACATATAATAAGGCGATGGTCTGATGGTATTTCGTAATCCATTGTTTTTACGTCTATATTTAAAGCGGAGTTGCTTAAAATAATATCGACTGTGGATGCTTCGCGATTGTGTTGATGGGGGAATAGGGTTGGACTATTAGGATAGTGAATAAAAAAATTGCTTGATTGCTGTAGGTTGTTGAGTGCGATTCCTGCAGTATTATTTGAACGACAATTCCATGAACAATGTTTGCCATTTAGGTCACCAAAAACTATATATTCTTCGGTGGAAGGTGTTAGGTTCAAGATGTCAGCACAGAAGTTATGGGTATATCTTGGTGAATATAACGAAGATACAACAATAGGTCTATTATTTATAATAACTTCAATTGAGATGTTTTCGATTGATGAGGTGTTTGATATAAAGAGGTTTTTATGAGCGACAGATTTATGAATTAACAGAGCTACTCCTCCTCCTCTTGCATCTGTTCTGTCACTTCTATATAAATAATAATTTTTAAAGTAGGGTCTATGATTTTCTGAAAAAAATGTTTCATTCAAAGACGCTATTTTAATATTTTCTCGTTCAATTAGTATCTCAAATTGTTTTAATTTAGAAAAGTTTGAAATGCCATTAGCATTCAAGTGAAGCATTTTGAATTCGTTTAAATTATTAGTATAATCCATGGGCGTATTTTACCATTGACATTACAACTTTGATTTGTTGTACTTTTGAAGTGCACCTATGCAAATCATCCATAGCTGTAGTGAAAATATCAAAAAGCTCATCAATGCTAAATAAATCGTTGTTTGTTTTCAGCTGGTTAGCATATGTAGCTTTGCTGTTATTATTGATGTTATTGTTACAATTTGTGTTGTTACTTAAATTTGGGAATCAGCCTTTGATTGAAATGAAATATTTTGTTGTTGCCTGCTGTTGTTATGACTTTTGGAAGTTACTCTTGTTCTAGTTTCCAAATAGAGAGAACGTAACGGACAGTTGATGTCGTTTGCAGAGTGATCAGTTCTTTCTTTTCGATGTTTTTTGCAATTAAAGCATGTAAAAACAGCTGGTCTTTTTTCATTTGGGTTAAACGGACACACACTTGTATGATGTTGTTCTGCACATATCATACACGCAGCACTTCGATGGCAATGTTCACCGCCATGGCCATACATTAAGCAGTTCCAGCATTGAGTTGGTTTATTTCTGGATCTAGATTTGTATTTTTTCCAAGAAATTATGATATTGGAAATTGTCCTTACATTTTTTAAGGCAGTTGGGTTAAAATTTTTACGAACAAATTGAACTTTGTGAACAGCATTGTCGTTCGAACTGAATTTGGTGACTATTTCAGCCACCGAAGAAGGGGATAGGTTGTATTATGATATTGGAAATTGTCCTTACATTTTTTAAGGCAGTTGGGTTAAAATTTTTACGAACAAATTGAACTTTGTGAACAGCATTGTTGTTCGAACTGAATTTGGTGACTATTTCAGCCACCGAAGTTAGGGGATAGGTTGTATTTTCTTAACTCTTCGGTGATGTCCTCAGAGTTTATGCGGTGTAAACCGTGTAGAAAGGTTGTGTATAACCTATTATCTATGGAGCCATATGAATGAAACTCCATTTTACTCTCTTTAGGAATTTGCTTGTAGCATTCGTACAATTCTTTACTTGGAGCAAAAATTTTGGTACTAATTGAAGTACGTTTGAAAATACAATCTTTACCAAGTAGTTTTCGTATTTCTGCAAATGAGGCGTTAGCTTCTACAACTATAGGTGGAGGTTTGTGTTGTTTAATATCATCAACATTTGATGCAGGGAGTTACGTCCATATCATTGAGGCCAGCAAGCAGGCTAAATCTGTTGCTGGAAGTTGACGCGATGTTCGGGTTAACAAAACCCGGAGGAAGTTTTGTCATCTTCTTGTTCGCAAGGAACTTTCTTTTAGATGAAGATTTGGCCCCTCGGGCCAACGCTATATTTTTATTCCTGTTTTAAGCTGAATTGACTACCACGTGAGTTCAATTGAGATCAAGAATAGGCAATTGCAAAAACAAAACAAGAAAATTATAGTCGGTCTAGACCGACTATCTCTTAGGCCCAACTAACTGGACATTGAAAATAAGCAAAAACCAAATTTGAGTGGGATTTTTATTAATTTTTTTGGCTGCAGAAATGAAAAAGTTCATATCGGATGCTATATCTATAAAGGGACTAGGTCGAAAAATGGACCGATCCTGATCATGTTTGGTAAAGTCTCTTGTATTTTGCAAAAATATATACAAACAAAATTTGAGAAGAATCAGTGCAATATTTTTGTTTTTTAATAGATTTAAGTGAAGATCGGGAAGCAGCTCTATATGGGGTCAAAGGGATCATTTTTGGACTACTCATTAGCGGATGTAATGAACGCATACAAACCCAATTTGAGTAAGATCTATATGACAATTTGGATCTTATGGAAATTTATGTCGATTTCATATGGGTAATTTGTATGGGGGCTAGGTCTGAACATGGACCGATTCTCACCAATTTCAATAGCGTTCATCCCATGGCCGATAAAAGCATATATACCAAATTTCATCAAAATATATTCATATTTGCGACCTGCAGTTTGATTACAAGCTTTACATGGACACACAGACGGACGGACGGACGGACATTGTTAAATCAACTCAGAAAGTGATTCTGATTCGATCGGTAGAATTAAAGATGGGTCTAGGTCAAATATTTTTGGTTGTTACAAACAGCAGCTCAAAGTCATTATACCCAAACCACATAGTGGTATAGGGTATAAATATACACTTGTTAATTTTAAATAGTTGTACTCTAAGCGCTTTAATTATTTACACGACAGTTCGTAAAGAGAATTAGATTCGAACTGAAGTAATTGTTATTAATCCTTGTTATGAAATCGATAATTTTTTATAACATGTTTCTTCATGAAGAATATTTGTAGGATACCTCCAGGGCTTTTTATTTATCTTTTTAAGACATTTGTTTTGTATAATTTGTAAGCGCTTTAGGTAACAGTTGGCAGTGTCACTCCAAATAGGACACGCTTATGTTAATATTGGCCTTATTACACTTTTGAAGAGTAGATTTTTGTTTTTGTGGTTTAGAAATGACCTTCTATTTAGTAGTGGCCATAATGCTTTAAATGATTTTATAGCTTTTATGCACGTAGCCATACTATGTTGTTTAAATGTAAGCTTTTTGTCCAAGATAACTCCGAGCTCCAAAATGCAAATTTTAATCTTCTATATGTGAAAAATCAAAATGAATTTGTGCCTTCTAAAAAATAGGAATTGTTTCACCAATTAAAATCATTCCTAGTCATATTATATGAAATAATTATGAATTATTTTATATTTTTTTTTTTATAATTTGTAGTTCTTTTCTTAATTTTATAAATAATAAAGTTCCAAATAAAATGTGTTATATTGAAGATATGCATTTTATTATATTATACATTTCTCTACTGCACAATGTATCACTGGGAATACATGTGAAAATTGCATAATATCTACTTATTTAGTAATTTTAAGTTTTTTGATAATTTCACCCTGAAATACATTTTTTCGATCAAATAAAAGTCAAGCAATGTAGGGTTAGTAATATAATTTCTGGGGCAATTCCAACCATATTTTTTGTAATTTTGCCTGCAAATTTTATAAGTTGTAGTTGAATAATGAATAAACTAATTATACCGGCCACATACCCCAGATGTGCATCACCAATTATTTTCCAACATATATAGAATATACAGTATTGAAGAAAATTCGTGGACCACAAAAGATAGACTATAAAAATTCGTTTCCGGATCGACAGATCTTTCATAAACTAATCCTTTGTTGTCGTAAAAAGCTTTCAGTAAATTTTCCTCTAATAAATAGAAAACCACATCTTAGAGACAACCTATAATTATTGTACTTTCCGTCACCAAAACCTCGCGGGCTTCTCTTGAAAATTTAATATTTTGTAAAATTTCTAGAAGCATTTTTAAACCATATAGGCAGGCAATATAACATGAGTCTACTAGATTTTCCAATATATCCTTTGGTCTTTCTTTTAATTGCTCTATATTGAAATCATTCATAACGCTGGTAATTACATCTTCGGATGTTAATTTGATTTCTTGGCATTATTCTTTTAAATTAAACTGCAATCGTTCTCTGCTACTTAGATTTGTTTTAGAGCTGTGGAAAATGAATATCACCAAATTAAAACAAGTAAGAAAATTATAGTCGGTCTAGACCGACTATACGATACCCTATACCATGCTTTTAGAAACTCTATCTCTTAGGCCCAACTAACTGGACATAGAAAATAAGCAAAAACCAAATTTGAGTGGGATTTTTATTAATTTTTTTGGCTGCAGTTATGAAAAAGTTCATATCGGATGATATATCTATATGGGGGCTAGGTCCAAAAATGGACCGATCCTGATCATGTTTGGTAAAGTCTCTTCTATTTTGCAAAAATATGTAAAAACAAAATTTGAGAAGAATCAGTGCAATATTTTTGTTTTTTAATAGATTTAACTGAAGATCGGGAAGCAGCTCTATATGGGGTCAAAGGGATCATTTTTGGACTATTCATTAGTGGATGTAATGAACGCATACAAACCCAATTTGAGTAAGATCTATATGACAATTTGGACCTTATGGCAATTTATGTCGATTTCATATGGGTAATTTGTATGGGGGCTAGGTCTGAACATGGACCGATTCTCACCAATTTCAATAGCGTTCATCCCATGGCCGATAAAAGCTTATATACCAAATTTCATCAAAATATATTCATATTTGCGACCTGCAGTTTGATTACAAGCTTTACATGGACACACAGACGGACGGACGGACGGACGGACGGACATTGTTAAATCAATTCAGAAAGTAATTCTGATTCGATCGGTATAATTAAAGATGGGTCTAGGTCAAATATTTTTGGTTGTTACAAACAGCAGCACAAAGTCATTATACCCAAACCACATAGTGGTATAGGGTATAAACATAATTTCATTCTGACCATACCTCCAACAAAAGAAAACTGGAGTGTTTCCAACACCAGCCAATATTTGTTTGCGTTCAACAATATTAGAATTTATCAAAATTCAATGAAAAATTTGCAAAACTTCGTTTGTTAAAAAATATACAACTTTAGTACATGTTTTGGTTGGCACTCATGTGAAAATGGTAACTCAGAAATTGACATTTGCCATATGAATTGTAATTTTCGATTGTATACAAAAAATACAGGAAGTTTTAGTTATCGGTATAAAGAAAGCAAAATCAGAATTTTTCAACAAAATTCTTCTTATTAACTAAACACCCAAAACAGCGTTTACAATATCAAAGATATGGAAAAGTTAATATCGGAGCTATTTTTAATGGGGACCGAGTCGAAAAATGGACTGCTCATGACCATATTTAGTAGTCACTTTTCACAAAAAAATATGGAAACAAAATCTGAACGAAATCTAGCAATATTTTTATTTTTTGATAGATTTAAGTGAAGATCGCGAAGCAACTTTTTATGGCGACTATAAGTTTAATGACTTAAAGGGTTTATTTTCTAGCACCTGATTATTGGGTGTAATACACGCATATAAGTATACCAAAATTTACCGAGATCTTTGATAATATAGAGCCTAGGGCGATATAAGTCGATCGTCGTATGGGAGCTACGTCTGAACATGCACCGATTTTCAGCAATTTCAATAGCGATCGTTCTATGGCTGACAAGCTTATGTACAATATATCACCAAGACATTCATATTTGTGACCTGTAGTTTTATGACAAGGTTTACATAGACGGACATCGATAAAACCGATTCAGGAAGTAATAAAACGGGGGTCTAGGTCAAATATTTTTTGGTAGTTACAAACATCACCACAAACTTATACCCTGACCACATAGTGGTATACAAAGCAATCCTAACAAGAGGGAATAACATCTGGCTTTTGTTTTGATTTCGTTTTTGTAAAATAAGTTTAATTAGCGGCTCTAATGTGAACTATTCGATGCCCTCCCTTTCGAAACTATTTGATGCACTACGTTTTCCTGATTTTATTACAATGGCATCAAAATATGTTGCTTTTGGTTGGAAAGAAAAAAGCAATTCTGCATTTATTCCTCTACAAATTAAAGGATTACAAAAATTCATACCCAACAACTGAATACGACGTTCATCGTGGGCCGGCCGGTGTTTGAGCTCAAACCAAAGCAATTTTGTTGCTGACTGATCGTATTACTGGCTCAAATGCTTTAGCTCAGCATGTACTGCATTGTCGTAAAACTCCATCCGCGGTTGCAGCTAGTAATTTTGGCTACAACAACAATGGTCAGAGAACGTAAAGCCATTAGACACAAAGCCAAATAGTATAAAATCAACTTTAACAAAAGGTGAAAATTACAATATAACTATTGGTAAAAGCGAGATTTTGGTTTTTCTTATTAAGACTGAATGTTTTTTTATAAGTACGTATGTTTTGCTGATATGCATTTGTTTCTAAAATAAAACTTTAAGTTTGAAAAAAAATATAAAATATTCTTTATTTTTTTTAATGTCGTTACTACGATACACATTCAGAAAACCTTCACAATCACTTACCTTATGATGCGATATATAAAATCAGATCCTATATTCAATTTCGAAAATACTTTGTTTTGAATAGCTCAATTTTAACATTGCTCCTTTGTATGCTATTTTGTACAATTGATGTTGAACCAAACCAACTCCGCCCAACGTTTTATAGAATAACAGTCGTAGTTTCTACAATACTTCAGCACTAAATCACAATTAACTTTGCACAAACAACAACGACCACGATAAAACTCAATTTTCAACTTATTTTACAAATTCAAAAAACAAGCCCTTAAAAACAAGCAAATAAAAAACATTGACAAATCTAAACTTAAAATTGTGTGTTAAGATTTAAGGTTAATTTAACATTAGAACAATTACTACACTTCAACAGTTTGTGACCTTTAAATAATTAATATTAATTTCTAAAATAAAAAAAAAACTTACTGGAAGAAAACCCGACCGTCGCGAATAAACACGCGAAAAAACTAATTAGAAGCAAAGCTGTCAGATTGTTTGAGAAAAGAGCGGCAAAAGTCTTGTATAAAAAACCATTGGCAAATTTAAAATTAAAATGGTGTTTTAAAATTTAAGAATAATTCTGACTTTTTTATTTATTTATTTAATCTTATGAATAAATTCTAAGATTACGATTTTTAGCGAGCATTAGCTGCCAGGGCTATCAGCTCGGTGTAAAATAAAAATAATGATTTATGTATGTGTGTAAAATGTGGATGAATTTTTTGATATTATTATTATTTTTTTTTCCTTGATTTACATTAATACTTTCGTTTCCCTAATAAAATTGAAGATACTGTTGTTTGTTGTTGATGGATTTTGTAAAATGTTGATAGCTGGTATTTTGTTGAAATGTTTAAACCTTATAGTCTGTAGTGATGGACATTCATTGAGCAGGTGATATTTTTTATTCTATATTCATGAGAGAAGATTGTATGACCAAGTCGGAGTCTGGACAGATTTTTGTCAGTGAAGATTATAGTTTTATGTTACTTCTTTTGGGCTATGATGGTCAGCTTATAAGTTTTAAATAAAATAAATTAAAACAAAATTTATTTCATCTCCACTCTACGTTTCGTTGACGGGGTTTCAACTTCATCAGGAGTGTATAAAAACTTAAACGACTAATATCACAGAACTCAGTTCGTTAAGTTTAAAACTGTCATTTTTTTATATTTATTTTGATTATTTATTTTTATTAATTTATTTAATTTTATTAAATATGTCTCGTGATGTCCCGTTTTTTATTTTTAAATTTATTAAATAATAATAACCTGACAATATAAGTTTGGATTAACCAAATTAATAATAAAAAAATTTTTATACACTCCTGATGAAGTTGAAAACCCGTCAACGAAACGTAGAGTGGAGATGAAATAAATTTTGTTTTATTTTATTTTATTTAAAACTTATAAGCTGACCATCATAGCCCAAAAGAAGATTATAATTTTAGTTTTCTTTTTAATTTCGTGCTGGATTGCACGAAAGATTGCACAAGCTTTGGCTGTAAAAATTGAGGAGTATTGATATAGGATGTTGAGTGCCACGGTATTTCCTTCATCATCTACTACGGCGTAAGCCGGCATAGTTTGCTGAGATTTTGAACCGTCTGTGTATAGAAAGTACCAACCATTATTTTTTAGTTCCGTTTTCTTTTCTGACAAAAGATTTAAAAATTGTTCTTTGGTGGCTTCGTAGATCAGAGTATTTATATGTATGGAACTTTTTAAGGACAAATAGCGAATTGTATTAGCTCAGCTAGCACTGAGTTTTTAAATTAATGCAGTGTTCTTTCCAGTGGTATTTACGGGAGAAAATTATTCCTAAAATTTTTAGTTTATCAACGTTTTGTATCATAATTCCATTTGTTTGTATGTTGTGGTTGTCTGAATCGCAATTTTGTTTCCTGCAAATATGAAACTTTTTTGTTTTTTGCAGTGAGATTTTCGCACCTGAGTAATCAGTCCAATTGCTAATGTCGCTTAGAGCTTTTGATAAAATATTTGTTGTTTCGTTATTATTTCTTTTGCATAGTATGTATAAGTCATCTGCATATAAATAGTGGTCAATATACGGGATGCTGTTTAAAATTTTACTTATTTCGTTAAATGCGATTTGGAATAACATTACTGACAGGGGGGATCCCTGTGGGATACCATTTTTCAAAGAGAATGTTTTTGATAAGTGATCGTTGATTTTTACTTTAAAGTTTCTTTTTGTGAGAAATGATTTTACAAAATTAAAAATTTTTTGGCCTATGTTCCACGATATTAGAACATGAGAGCCAATTCTGTCAAACGCTTTTTCGAAGTCAATTGATAATGTGGTTACATGATTTTTGGCGGATAGTGATTTTGTTATATAGTTGTCAAAATGAAGTAATGCATCACCACATCCCTTATTTGGCTTGAAAGCGACCTGTTCTTTTGCGATTAGTTTTTTCCTTTCCATGAACCATGATAATCTGGCAGCGATGATTCGTTCAATTATTTTTGAGATGCAAAGAAGTAGTGATATGGGTCGATAAGAATCAATGGTGAAGGTGTTTTTATTTTTTGGAATCGATACTACTATTGCGAGTTTCCAGTTGTGTGGGATGTGACCGCTATTGAATATGGTATTATAAAGCTCTAGCAGTTTTTGTTTGGAATAATAGCTTAGCGATTTAATCATCTGATAGCTTACTCGGTCTAGTCCTGGAGTTGATCCTTTAACTTTTTTTTTTGGCAACTGGAGAGTTCAGTCATTGTTATTGGTTCTTCCAAAAACGAAGCTGTTTTGTCAATGGTGTTTCCCACTGTTGTTGGATTAAACGATTGTTTGCTAGAGTTAAATAATTGTGAAAAGTTTTTATCTGACGCGTATTTTGCCCATTTATCTCCAAAAGCGTTAGCAATTAATAATGGGTCGGTTAGTGTTGCATGCTCGGTGTTGATTTCTTGGATGTTTGAGGTCTAGGTCCTCTGGGTGATACGATTTATTCTGTTCCAAATATCAGAGATGGGCGTGTTTCTGTTTATTGTTTTTGTAAAATTTTCAAAACTTTCTCTTTTAGCTTTCTTTAGTTCTTGACGAAATTTGGCGTTGTTTTTTCTGTACGATATGAGGTTTATCTGAATTGGATTGGATTTGAAGGTTTGCCATGAAGTCATCTTTTGCTTGCGTAAATAGGAAAGAGAATCATTCCACCATGGGACTGTTTTTTTTGGGGTGTAGTTTCTATTTTTTGTTTGTGGGATGTGTTTATTTGCTGCAGTGCGTATAGCTTTAGTGAATAAAGCCGCATCCTGATTGCTGGTTTTAGAAAAAGATTTGTTGGGGATTTCTTCTTCAGCATTTTGGGAGTATTTTGCCCAATCTGCGCGATGGGAAAGGTATTTACATTGTTTAATGGGAGTGTTGTTATCATCTCGAATTTTCATAGACATTCTTATTGGAAAGTGATCGCTGTTGTGTAGATCATTGATGACTGACCAGTTAAGTAAAGGAAGTAATGAGAGAGTGCAGAATGAGATGTCAATATGCGTGAGGGAACCATGAGTTGACAGGTGGGTGGGGTTGCTGTCATTTAAAATGCATAAATTTGAATTGTCGATTGCTTTCTCTAGGGTAAGACCTCTGTTGTTGTTACTGTTCGAGCAACAGATTGTATTCCAGCAGTTGAAATCGCCGTTAATTATAACGGGGCTGTGGAAAGAGGAGAAAATTGTTGAAAGCTCTTTTTCATCAATTATTTTATTAGGTGCTATATAAAAGGAAAGTATAACAAATTTGATGTTGAGAGAGATTTCGATGGCAATTACTTGATAACTGGTGTTGATGTGTAATTGTTTGTGTGAGATATTGGATTTCACCAGTACTCCGATGCCTTGTTTTGCGGAGGTGTTATATGCTGAATTGTGGAAGTATTCATTATAATTTTTTGGAGCTATAGGATTGAAATTAAAAGGACAATGTGTTTCCTGTAGGGATATAACGCTGGGATCAAATTCTCTCATTATTAGTTGTAGGTCACAATAATTGTTAAAAAAGCCGTTAATGTTCCATTGAATAATGTCAAATCTCATGGAGGTGGAATTATTTTGTGAGATGTTAATATATGGGTAAGAGAAAATTTGACGGCTGTGATGCCATTTTAGATAACTATGGTGATGACGAGTCCATTGGAATCTCTTGATGAAATATGAGCCGGTGTCAATTAATTGTTGTGTTAAATTGGATATTGGTGATTGAAATTTAGTTGTTTTTGTTTGTGGAGAAATATTTTCGTGTGTGTTTTTTGATGGAGTTTCGTACATTTTTTTAGATGTAAGTACATCACTTATTGTTGTTGATGTATTTTTTGCGTTGTCAGTGATTTTTATACCCTATACCACTATGTGGTTTGGGTATAATGACTTTGTGCTGCTGTTTGTAACAACCAAAAATATTTGACCTAGACCCATCTGTAATTATACCGATCGAATCAGAATCACTTTCTGAGTTGATTTAACAATGTCCGTCCGTCCGTCCGTCCGTCTGTGTGTCCATGTAAAGCTTGTAATCAAACTGCAGGTCGCAAATATGAATATATTTTGATGAAATTTGGCATATAAGCTTTTATCGGCCAAGGGATGAACGCTATTGAAATTGGTGAGAATCGGTCCATGTTCAGACCTAGCCCCCATACAAATTACCCATATGACATCGACATAAATTGCCATAAGATCCGAATTGTCATATAGATCTTACTCAAATTGGGTCTGTATGCGTTCATTACATCCACTAATGAGTAGTCCAAAAATGATCCCTTTGACCCCATATAGAGCTGCTTCCCGATCTTCACTTAAATCTATTAAAAAACAAAAATATTGCACTGATTCTTCTCAAATTTTGTTTGCATATATTTTTGCAAAATACAAGAGATTTTACCAAACATGATCAGGATCGGTCCATTTTTGAACCTAGTCCCTTTATAGATATAGCATCCGATATGAACTTTTTCATATCTGCAGCCAAAAAAATTAATAAAAATCCCACTCAAATTTGGTTTTTGCTTATTTTCAATGTCCAGTTAGTTGGGCCTAAGAGATAGGGTTTCTAAACGCATGGTATAGGGTATCGTATAGTCGGTCTAGACCGACTATAATTTTCTTACTTGTTGTTGTTGTTGTTGGCTTATCAGTGTTCGTTGTTGTTGTGTTTGAAGTGTGATTGTGGTTTGTGTTGAATTATTGATGGTTGATTTACTAGATTCGTTGTTGTGGTTGTTGGGATATTTTGTTGATTTTCTTTTTATGATTGTTGATTAAAGATTGTTTTACGTTTTGTTAGAGATTCTGAGGTAATTGAAGCGTATGTGTTTGATTTATTTATAGGTAATGGATGGCTAGCTTGGTACTTACGGCGAGCTTCACCTATGCTGCAGTAGTTTTTGGTTTTGATTTTGAGAATTTCCTTCATTTGGATATATCGTGGTCATTCCTTGTCCGTTGACGAATGTTCTCCTGAGCAATTGGTACAGTATGTGCGAGTACATTTTTCTTTTTCGTGTGGTGGTAAGCTGCATTGTGGACATGTGGGGTTACCGTTGCATCGTTTCATTGTGTGTCCGAGTTTTTGGCAGTTTTTACACAGCATAGGATTAGGGAGATAGTGGTCTACTTTGCATTTGTACCATGCCACGTCAATAACAGGAGGGAGGCGATAGAGATTGAACTATGTACTATTTTCCCAGTTGGTGATCGTGTTTTTCCATCTTCATTTAATTTAGTGAATTTATACGCTTCAATAACTCCTTCATTTTTCATTTCATTGACTATTTCGTCTTCAGGAACTTTTTTAAGGCAGGGTGCATATATGACGCCCTTGACGGAGTTTAAGGAAGAATGAAGTTTGCATGAAACAGAACATAAAAAGCCCAGCGATCTGGTTTTAATAAATTTATCTGCAACACGTGGATTACGAGCAAGAACAAGAAGGGTGCCGTCACGTAATTGGGAAATCGAGTTGATTTCTTTACTTACTGATTCAATGCTTTTTTGAAGTGCGAATGGACTAATGTCAGATAGCGATTTTTTAGGATCTGTGGATGAGATAGCTACATATTTTGGGTTGGAGTTTATGTCTATTTTTGTTGATGGTAATTCGGGATAGTCGTTGGGTTTTTCTTTTTTTGAGGCGTTTTCAATGTAATCTCCTAATAGGTGAAACCTATTATTGGAAAATCTATCCGGGGGTCTGTGCACGGAGTCATTTTTGTTGTTCTTATATTTAGCTTTTATTTTTTTTTTTTTTAATAAAATGTCACTGTTTAAAACAAGAGTGTTAAATTCGGCTGTGCCGAATCTTTAATACCCTCCACCTCGGTTTGAGTATTGATAATAAATGTATACAAAATATTGGAAAAAGTAAACAATTGGTTAAACCTAATACCAAATTATTTAAGAAAATTTTTTGGGTTGGTTTTCGTCTTTTCTATTATTTCGGATTTATTTCGGTGTTTGCTTTTTGGCCATCGTGGTTGCTGATCGCCATGCATTTAGGTTATATACCTATATGCATGCGTTTCCGGTTATATGACATAACTTCTCGTTTAATTTAGTTTTTGCTAATTAAATAGCTCGCCCTAACCTCCATTGCAAAGGTAATGGTTGTGTAGAGTGGCTATATGCATTAAATCGTGCTGATTGGAGATGGCTGTATAGTTTTTTTTAACTGGCCAAATATTTCTTCATTGTGGCCATATACGTCGGATTAAGTAACAAAATAATAACCAAAAAAAAAGCTCTCTCAACTTTTTTTTAAAATATTGCCATATTTTGAAAACATAGAGAATAAATTTATAATAATAAATAATTGAGTTAATTTTCCTTCTTTTGGTAATGTTTAATCAAAAAAGAAGAAAATATTGGGGCAATAGCCCCAAATTCATGGTGCCAAAAACATCGGACGGTCCCAGTACTAGTGCCAACAGATTTCAACTTCTATCTGACGACGATGATGAAGAACCTGTTGTTAAAGAAAAAATTCCACCTATAATTGTGGATTCTATTCACAGTTTTACTAATGTTATCGGAATAATTGGTGATAAGTATACTTATAAACGAATGACTATTGGAACGAAAATTTTATCCAACTCTTTATCACTGTACCAGGATGCTCTTAAGGTTCTTAAGGACAAAAAATTCCAGTTTTATACTCACGAGATAAAGCACACTAAAAGTTTTAAATTGGTTTTGTTTGGATTACCAAAACTAGACACAGAGAACATCAGCGAAGAATTTGTCAGCACGCATAATATCAAGCCGGTAAGCATAAAAGAATTGGAAACAAAAAGATCTAATGTAAAGGGCGATTTTTTAAGAGCTATAGGAAAGTTTTCCAAAAAAAAAAACACATAAAATTCAGAAAAATGCATGAAATCTTTATTTGAATCGATAGTATGGTCCATATAATTTAATGTTTGAAGATTATTTCATGCAAATGTTGACCGTGACTGCGCCTCAAATGGTCCATTCGCTTACTCCAATTTTGGCACACTCTTTCCATCATTTCGGTCGGTATCTCACGAATAAATGCTTCAATGTTGTCTTCCAATGCGTCAATTGAAGCGCGATTGTCCGTATAGACATGAGCTTTAACATAGCCCCACTAAAAACAGTCTAAAGGCGTTAAATCGCACGATCTAGGCGGCCAATTGACCGGCCCCGAACGTGAAATAAAATGTTCACCGAAGTCGCCTCTCAATAAGTCCATTGTTGCGCGTGCTGTGTCGCATGCGGCACCGTCTTGTTGCACCAGCTGTATTTTGAAAGGCTTCACACCTAAAATCCTTCCGCAAAATTTTCCACGTAGTTGAGTAACAGAGGCCCAATTGCTGCGAACGGCGACGAATCGATAATTGATGGTCATCGTTAACACTGGTCGATATAGCTGCGATATTTTCTTCAGTTCGCACTCTACGTAAGCGTGTTGGTGGTTTAATGTCCAACAATGTAAATTTGGTGCGACATTTAGTCACAATAGCCCGAATAGCCGCTTCAGTGGGTCGATTAAACTGCCCATAAAATGGAAGAAGCGCGCGATGAACTTTCTTAACAGAGCACGCATTTTGATAATAAAATTCAATAACTTGCAAGCGTTGTTCGTTTGTAAGACGATTCATGGTTAAATTATAGACCAAACTGAAGATGTTTGACAATGAAACAAAGCACGAAACGTGCGTCAGCTGTTTAAACCAGTGTTGCCAAAAAGATAATAGCTAAAAAATCATCCTTTAGATGATGCACTTTTCCTAATTGAATTTGATCGTCAGCAGGTAACCAAAGGAGAAATAATGAAAATTAGATATTTTAGTAATATTTCGGTATATTGGAGAAAGCCTCTTAAGGGTAACAAAGGGCCCACTCAATGCTCCAATTGTGCTATGTATGGACACGGGGCTAAAAACTGTAATCGTACCTTAGTGTGTTCAGCCTGCGCGGGAAACCATGATTATACTATATGCCCTCTTAAAAAAGGTTATAATGAAGGTAGCATAATATATAAGTGTTATAACTGCATAAAAAAGAATTTAAAGCACGTTAATCATAAAGCTGATTATCCAAAGTGCCCAAGCCGTCAAGAATATTTAGATATCCGGAATCGAGTAACATCTAAATCTAGGCCGATCAACAGAAGAACTAATGATTTTTATTTCAACGTGGACAATCAGGATTTTCCTCAATTACCAAGACAAGAGCGACAAAATATTCATAGCAATTTCCGTGCTAATGGTAACTTGTATTCTGAGGTAGCTAAAGACAAAAGCTACGCAAAAAATAATGACAACGACATATCCAACGAAAGGCTTTTGGAAATATTTTTTGAAGCAGTCGATGCTTTACAAAGATGTCAAAACAAGTACGACAAGCTACGTGTTTTAGGCATGATGCTTCAACATGCCATATAATTCAAATTGTTTACACAATGTTCATGTTATGCATTGGAATGCCCAAGGCATAACAACGGAATCATAAGCTGTGCAGCTGGAATACTTCTTACTGAAATGGAAAATTGATATTCTCCTTTGAAATGAGACTTTTTTGAAACCGCATCACAAATTTCAACTTGGTGGCTATAAATTATATAGAGAGGATCGTTCTACGCATGGCGGAGGAGTTCTAATTGCAATTAAAGGTAGACAAGAGCGACAAAATATTCATAGCAATTTCCGTGCTAATGGTAACTTGTATTCTGAGGTAGCTAAAGACAAAAGCTACGCAAAAAATAATGACAACGACATATCCAACGAAAGACTTTTGGAAATATTTTTTGAAGCAGTCGATGCTTTACAAAGATGTCAAAACAAGTACGACAAGCTACGTGTTTTAGGCATGATGCTTCAACATGCCATATAATTCAAATTGTTTACACAATGTTCATGTTATGCATTGGAATGCCCAAGGCATAACAACGGAATCATAAGCTGTGCAGCTGGAATACTTCTTACTGAAATGGAAAATTGATATTCTCCTTTTAAATGAGACTTTTTTGAAACCGCATCACAAATTTCAACTTGGTGGCTATAAAATATATAGAGAGGATCGTTCTACGCATGGCGGAGGAGTTCTAATTGCAATTAAAGGTAGACAAGAGCGACAAAATATTCATAGCAATTTCCGTGCTAATGGTAACTTGTATTCTGAGGTAGCTAAAGACAAAAGCTACGCAAAAAATAATGACAACGACATATCCAACGAAAGACTTTTGGAAATATTTTTTGAAGCAGTCGATGCTTTACAAAGATGTCAAAACAAGTACGACAATCTACGTGTTTTAGGCATGATGCTTCAACATGCCATATAATTCAAATTGTTTACACAATGTTCATGTTATGCATTGGAATGCCCAAGGCATAACAACGGAATCATAAGCTGTGCAGCTGGAATACTTCTTACTGAAATGGAAAATTGATATTTTCCTTTTAAATGAGACTTTTTTGAAACCGCATCACAAATTTCAACTTGGTGGCTATAAAATATATAGAGAGGATCGTTCTACGCATGGCGGAGGAGTTCTAATTGCAATTAAAGGTAGACAAGAGCGACAAAATATTCATAGCAATTTCCGTGCTAATGGTAACTTGTATTCTGAGGTAGCTAAAGACAAAAGCTACGCAAAAAATAATGACAACGACATATCCAACGAAAGACTTTTGGAAATATTTTTTGAAGCAGTCGATGCTTTACAAAGATGTCAAAACAAGTACGACAATCTACGTGTTTTAGGCATGATGCTTCAACATGCCATATAATTCAAATTGTTTACACAATGTTCATGTTATGCATTGGAATGCCCAAGGCATAACAACGGAATCATAAGCTGTGCAGCTGGAATACTTCTTACTGAAATGGAAAATTGATATTCTCATTTTAAATGAGACTTTTTTGAAACCGCATCACAAATTTCAACTTGGTGGCTATAAAATGTATAGAGAGGATCGTTCTACGCATGGCGGAGGATTTCTAATTGCAATTAAAGGTAGACAAGAGCGACAAAATATTCATAGCAATTTCCGTGCTAATGGTAACTTGTATTCTGAGGTAGCTAAAGACAAAAGCTACGCAAAAAATAATGACAACGACATATCCAACGAAAGACTTTTGGAAATATTTTTTGAAGCAGTCGATGCTTTACAAAGATGTCAAAACAAGTACGACAAGCTACGTGTTTTAGGCATGATGCTTCAACATGCCATATAATTCAAATTGTTTACACAATGTTCATGTTATGCATTGGAATGCCCAAGGCATAACAACGGAATCATAAGCTGTGCAGCTGGAATACTTCTTACTGAAATGGAAAATTGATATTCTCCTTTTAAATGAGACTTTTTTTTTAAACCGCATCACAAATTTCAACTTGGTGGCTATAAAATATATAGAGAGGATCGTGTTTCGCATGGCGGAGGAGTTCTAATTGCAATTAAAGGTAATATTAAGCACATGTTGCTACCGAAAATTTATACGAACACTGCAGAAAACATTTCAATACAAGTGATGATAAATAGACGACCAGTAATATTTACTTCAGCGTATAATCCTGATCACACATCCAATTTGAAGGCTGATTTGGACAAATTAACATCCTATACTAGGGATATTTTATTTTCGGTGACATGAATGCCCAACATACACAGTGGAATTGTGTGTCAAATAATTCAGCAGGGACGGAACTCTATAACCACTGCTTACAATCCAGCTACTATATATATTACCCAAACGAGTATACTCGCTTTGGTCAAAATATCAACAATGTCCAGCCGTCTACAATAGACATTCTTTTGACAAACTCGTGTCTCCTATTTTCCAATATCTTGTGTTATTTCCGGACTTGTTCAAAATATGACATATGCAGTTCCTTTGTATTATCGAGCAGACTGGTCAGCAATTGGAAATTGAGTAGAGATTGAAATCAGGGATCAGAACTTTGACCAAGCGGTTGCTTATTCAGGTAATCTAGATGGTTATTTTGATAAATTGATATCTATAGTAAAGGAAGCTTTTGGAAAAATACCTGTAGGTCGTAAAAAATCATGTCAACGTGAAATTTCCGATACTAGTATAATGTTAATTAGTCAGAGAAATAAATATAAACGGAAATTTCAAAGAAGTAGGATTTTTACTCTAAAAATCAAATTAAAAGCATTTTGAAACAATTAGATAAATTAATTGACTTCCACCTTAATAAAGACCGGAACGAATCCTGGTCTAAATTCATTTCAAATTTACCTCCGAGCTCAAATAAATTTTGGAAATTAACAAAAGCCATTAAGAACAACAAAATGTCTTCTACGGATCTACATGTGAACGGTCAAGTCTTAAAAACAGGCGTAGAAAAGGCTAATTCTATAGCAGACGTTTTTGAAAATTCACACACCATTACATTAAGTAACCCTTCACCTATGGACGCATGTGTCTCAAGATTCATACATAATCTTAATGATATAATTATTGACAGTTCGAATGTCGAACTTACCAATTTAGCCGAAGTTAAATCGATTGTACTTTTGTTGAAAAATAAAAAAGCCCCTGGGTTAGATGGCATAAATAGTATTATACTTAAAAAATGCCTGACTACTTTTTTGAAACTCTAAGCAAACTCTTTAATTCTTGTTTAATTGAAGGATACTTTCCAAAGATTTTTAAGAAAGCAAAGGTCATCCCAATTATTAAGCCGGGCAAAGATCCTAAATTACCGTCCAGCTATAGACCGATTAGCATTCTAAGCCAATTAGATAAAGTGTTTGAGAAAATTCTACAAAAGAGCATTTTAGACTTCTCTAATCAAAATAATATTATTAACCCTCAACAATTTGGATTCCGCAAGGAACACTCTACTGTGCATCAAATAAAAAGAGTCGTTAATTTTCTTGAAATGAACATAAAAAACCGTAAGAGTACAGGGGTTATTTTTCTTGATATAGAAAAAGCCTTTGATTCAATATGGCATGCTGGCCTGGTATTTAAAGTAAATTCCTTTAATTATCCAACGTACTTACAAAAGATAATAAAGAGTTTTTTAGATCAACGCTCATATGTTGTGTCTATAGATAACATGGTATCTAGTGACAAATTCCCGCGGGACTGCCACAAGGGTCTGTTTTATCACCTACACTATATTCGATATACACTTCTGATATATCCGTTCGCAGGAATCAAGAAGTAGCCTTTTACGCAGACGATAGTGCTCTCATTTGTACCGGTAAGGTGTCAAACGCAATAATTAAGAAAATGGAAATGGAAAATAAAAATTAATGTTAATAAAACCCAAGCTATTATATTCCCATATAATAGGTCGCGGAAACGCACTGCCACAAAACAGTTGTATTCTAGGGGAATTGTTATTCCTCTGCAAGATAGTATCAAATATCTGGGAATTATATTAGATAAAAAACAAGTATGAAATTATAGTCGGTCTAGCCCGACTATACGATACCCTATACCATGGTTAAGAGACCCTATCTCTTCAGTCCAACTAATTGGATATAGCAAATATGCATAAACCAAATTTGAGTGGCATTTTTATTAATTTTTTTCGCTGCAGACATGAAAAAGTTCATATCGGATACTATATTTATATGGAGACTAGGTCGAAAAATGGACCGATCCTGACCATATTTGGTAAAGTCACTTATACTTTGAAAAAATATATACAAACCAAATTTGTGAAAAATCTGTGCAATATTTTTGTTTTTTTGATAGATTTAAGTGAAGATCGGGAAGCAGCTCTATATGGGGCCTATGACTAAGAATTTTCCTGTAGGGATTATTTTTGAACTACTGATTAATGGATGTAATAAGCACATACAAACCCAATTTGACTGAGATCTATATGATAATTTGGAACTTATGGCAATTTATGTCGTTTTCATAGGGGTCATTTGTATGGGGACTAGGTCTGAACATGGACTGATTTTCACTAATTTCAATAGCGTTCATCCTATGACCGATAAAAGCTTATATACCAAATTTCATCAAAATATATTACTATTTGCGACCTGTAGTTTGATTACAAGCTTTACATGGACACACAGACGGACGGACGGACGGATGGACATCGTTAAATCGAATCAGATAGTGATTCTGATTCGATCGGTATAATTAAAGATGGGTGTAGATAAAATATTTTTGGTTGTTACAAACAGCAGCACAAAGTCATTATACCCAAACCACATAGTGGTATAGGGTATAATTATCACTTAAACAGCACATTGAATACATTTGTAATAAGGCAATTAATTGCGGTCGTGCTCTCTACCCCTACTTACCAGAAGATCTAAACTTAATCTAAAAAACAAGGTTCTTATTTACAAAATGTGTATTCGGCCTATTATGACCTATGGTTGCCAAGTCTGGTTCTACAAAGCTGCTAAAACTCATACAAGAAAATTACAGATAATTCAAAATAAAAATCTAAAAAAATTTCACAACCTACACCCCAGATATTCTACTAACGAACTGCATAGTAACTTTAACCACACAATGTTTAATTCTTTTGCTAGAAAACTGACTCTGTCATTTAAAGAGAAATGCAGAACGTCCACTTATGACATAATAAGAAATTTGCTAAATAACCACTAATATACTCTTTTGTTCTTAAAGAGGATAAATTGGTGTTTGTTTTTAGAATTTCTTATAACGCCAAGTAGATACAAGATTTTTTCTTAACAACTTTTCCTTAATACTGTGATATTAATAGTTTCTTTTTTTAATTTATAAGATGTTAATTGTTGTAATACTTTTAAGTAAATTCTCATAACATGTAAATAACTATTTTATAAGGTTTCAATAAAAAATAAATATAATAATAAAAAAAAAAAAAACCATTATATGATTTAATGGATTTAATATAATTGAAAAAAAAAAAAAACAGTTTTTATTTTATTTTTTAATAATTTTTAAAGGAAAATGGGAGGAAAAAACCTTTATATGATTTAATGGATTCAAGTACTATCTGAAAATATTTATGTGCTTATAGGAGGTTTAAAGAAAAAATATGCCTCTATAAGCATATAATTTTCAATTTGGTGATTTCTTTTTATACCCTATACCACTATGTGGTTTGGGTACAATGACTTTGTGCTGCTGTTTGTAACAACCAAAAATATTTGACCTACACCCATCTTTAATTATACCGATCGAATCAGAATCACTATCTGATTCGATTTAACGATGTCCGACCGTCCGTCTGTGTGTCCATGTAAAGCTTGTAATCAAACTGCAGGTCGCAAATATGAATATTTTTTGACGAAATTTGGTATTTGATCTTTTATCGGCCATGGAATGAACGCTATTGAAATTGGTGAGAATCGGTCCATGTTCAGACCTAGCCCCCATACAAATGACCCTATGAAATCAACATATATTGCCATAAGATCCAAATTATCATACAAATCTTAGTCAAATTGGGTTTGTATGTATATATTACATCCATTAATCAGTAGTCCAAAAATGATCCCTATTGGACAACTCTTAGTTATAGGCCACATATAGAGCTACTTCCCGATCTTCACTTAAATCTATCAAAAAAACAAAAATATTGCATTGATTCTTCTCAAATTTTGTTTGTATATATTTTTGCAAAATACAAGAGACTTTACCAAACATGGTCAGGATCGGTCCATTTTTGGGCCTAGTCCCCATATAGATATAGCATCCGATATGAACTTTTTCATATCTGCAGCTGAAAAAATTAATAAAAATCCCACTCAAATTTGGTTTATGCTTATTTTATATGTCCAATTAGTTGGGCCTGAGAGATAGGGTCTCTAAACGCATGGTATAGGGTATCGTATAGTCGGTCTAGACCGACTATAATTTTGTTACTTGTTAATTTTACGTTATTTCTCTACATTCTCTTATCAGTGGGTAAGAGGAATTTTCAATTTTGGCAAAGTAATTGTTATTATTCAATTTCAATTAAATATTCTTCCTTTATTTACATATTTTATCAAATTTTGATATTTACATATGAGATCTTTACATATAGATATTGCAACAAATAATACATAGGATCTAAAGATATTAAATAGTTTTTATATTATTTTTTAAAGATTTTTAAAGCAAAATGGGAGGAAAAAACCTTTATATGATTTAATAAATTCAAATACTATCTGAAAATATTTATGTGCTTATAGGAGGTTTATTAGAAATAATAGACCTCTATAAGCACATAATTTCAATTTGGTGATTTCTTTTTAATTTTACGTTATTTCTCTACATTCTCTTATCAGTGGGTAAGAGGAATTTTCAATTTTGGCGAAGTAATTGTTATTAATCCTTGTTATGAAATCGATAATTTTTTCATAACCTGTTTCTTCATGAAGAAGATTTGTAGGATACCTTAGGTGGCAGTTGGCAGCGTCACTCCAAATAGGATACGCGTATGTTAATATCGGCCTTATAACACTTTTGAAGAGTAGATTTTTGTTTTTGGGGTCTAGAAATGACCTTCTATTTAGTAGTGGCCATAATGCTTTAAATGAATTTATAGCTTTTTGGCACGTAGCCATAATGTTGTTTAAAAGTAAGCTTTTTGTCCAAGACAACTCCGAGATATTTGACATGATTAAGTACATTTATGGTATTATTTCCAATATGAAGATGACGTCTTGGCAGTCTTTTCGGAGATTTGTTGAACGGAAAAATAATTGCTTGGAGTGCACTTGTAAGTTTGTTTGAAGAAATTAACGCAGTATCATCTGCGTAGTAAGCAACTTTCATATACTTCGGAACTTTGAAATCGGATGTATATATCGAGTAAAGCAATGGCGACAAGACTGATCCTTGAGGTAACCCTGTGGTGATGGTTTTTGGAGATGATGTTTCATTATTAATCGCAACTTTAAAGCTTCTGCCGTGAATGAAATCTGAAATAAGTTTGCATAAATATTTTGGTATATTTGCATCAAGAATTTTAATTACTAGGCCATGATGCCAAACGGTGTCAAACGCTTTTTCGATATCTAACAATATTAGACCCGTTGAACGTTTATTGTTTTTATTGGTGATTATTTGATTTTTAATTCTGTTTATTTGGTGAGTAGTGCTATGCCCTTTTTTAAATCCAAATTGTTCTTTAGCAACAATAGAATTGGTCGTTACAAATTCTCTAAGACGAGAATGTAGTATTTTTTCAAATATTTTACCTAAGTTACTTAATAAACCAATAGGTCTATAGCTATTTGGGTTATTTTTTGGCTTACTAGATTTATTGATAGCTATAACCTTAGCATTTTTGAAATGGTTTGGGAAATAGTTGAGTTTGATGCAGCTGTTAAATATTATAACCCGTAATTTTAGAGCTTTGAGTGGTAGTTTCTTTAAGAGCAGGTTGGGAACATTGTCAAAACCAGGGGATTTTGAGGGTTTTATTGATGAGACAATATTCATTACTTCTTCAAGAGATGTATAAATTGCAGATTCAGAACTGGGATTTTTCTTCTTAAAATTATTTACTGTGTTATTTATTAGTGTATCTGCCGAGTAGTTATAGTTCGAAGTGAGGTTATTTGCTTGGACAAATGTATTTGCCAGGACTTCAGCCTTGTCCTTATCAGATGTTTTTTTTTGTATTTCCAACTTTGAAGTGAGCGATTTGATTTTTTCCTTTTCCTCGTAAGTTCCTGCTTATTTTCCAAAATGATTTATCACCTGGTTTTAAATTGGATAATAATTGATACCATTTATTATTGCGCTCCGAATTAATACTTTTATCAATCATGTTACTTAGAAACTTAGTACATTGATTATAAAAAGTTTGCTCGGCTATATTTAAAGATCTTTGGCTTTTTCTTTTAAAGCTTCTTCTTAGTTTTATATATTTCACAGTACTTTCTGGTAATGTGTAATTATTTTTTTGAGTTATTTTAGGTGTGGACACATCCCTTGCTTCGAAAACTATATTTATAAATTTTTGGATTTCCTGATCAATTACTGCCTTGGTATTGTATATATCGGAATATAACGTGATTTTATTGTCTAAAAATTCATATAAATGTTCCAGTTGGTTGCACTACAATCATAATAATTGAGGTCAACCTGCAAGGCCATTGACCTTTTAAATGTACATATAATGGGGCGATGGTCTGATGGTATTTCGTAATCCATTGTTTTTACGTCTATATTTAAAGCGGAGTTGCTTAAAATAATATCGACTGTGGATGCTTCGCGATTGTGTTGATGGGGGAATAGGGTTGGACTATTAGGATAGTGAATAAAAAAATTGCTTGATTGCTGTAGGTTGTTGAGTGCGATTCCTGCAGTATTATTTGAACGACAATTCCATGAACAATGTTTGCCATTTAGGTCACCAAAAACTATATATTCTTCGGTGGAAGGTGTTAGGTTCAAGATGTCAGCACAGAAGTTATGGGTATATCTTGGTGAATATAACGAAGATACAACAATAGGTCTATTATTTATAATAACTTCAATTGAGATGTTTTCGATTGATGAGGTGTTTGATATAAAGAGGTTTTTATGAGCGACAGATTTATGAATTAACAGAGCTACTCCTCCTCCTCTTGCATCTGTTCTGTCACTTCTATATAAATAATAATTTTTAAAGTAGGGTCTATGATTTTCTGAAAAAAATGTTTCATTCAAAGACGCTATTTTAATATTTTCTCGTTCAATTAGTATCTCAAATTGTTTTAATTTAGAAAAGTTTGAAATGCCATTAGCATTCAAGTGAAGCATTTTGAATTCGTTTAAATTATTAGTATAATCCATGGGCGTATTTTACCATTGACATTACAACTTTGATTTGTTGTACTTTTGAAGTGCACCTATGCAAATCATCCATAGCTGTAGTGAAAATATCAAAAAGCTCATCAATGCTAAATAAATCGTTGCCGAGTAGTTATAGTTCGAAGTGAGGTTATTTGCTTGGACAAATGTATTTGCCAGGACTTCAGCCTTGTCCTTATCAGATGTTTTTTTTGTATTTCCAACTTTGAAGTGAGCGATTTGATTTTTTCCTTTTCCTCGTAAGTTCCTGCTTATTTTCCAAAATGATTTATCACCTGGTTTTAAATTGGATAATAATTGATACCATTTATTATTGCGCTCCGAATTAATACTTTTATCAATCATGTTACTTAGAAACTTAGTACATTGATTATAAAAAGTTTGCTCGGCTATATTTAAAGATCTTTGGCTTTTTCTTTTAAAGCTTCTTCTTAGTTTTATATATTTCACAGTACTTTCTGGTAATGTGTAATTATTTTTTTGAGTTATTTTAGGTGTGGACACATCCCTTGCTTCGAAAACTATATTTATAAATTTTTGGATTTCCTGATCAATTACTGCCTTGGTATTGTATATATCGGAATATAACGTGATTTTATTGTCTAAAAATTCATATAAATGTTCCAGTTGGTTGCACTACAATCATAATAATTGAGGTCAACCTGCAAGGCCATTGACCTTTTAAATGTACATATAATGGGGCGATGGTCTGATGGTATTTCGTAATCCATTGTTTTTACGTCTATATTTAAAGCGGAGTTGCTTAAAATAATATCGACTGTGGATGCTTCGCGATTGTGTTGATGGGGGAATAGGGTTGGACTATTAGGATAGTGAATAAAAAAATTGCTTGATTGCTGTAGGTTGTTGAGTGCGATTCCTGCAGTATTATTTGAACGACAATTCCATGAACAATGTTTGCCATTTAGGTCACCAAAAACTATATATTCTTCGGTGGAAGGTGTTAGGTTCAAGATGTCAGCACAGAAGTTATGGGTATATCTTGGTGAATATAACGAAGATACAACAATAGGTCTATTATTTATAATAACTTCAATTGAGATGTTTTCGATTGATGAGGTGTTTGATATAAAGAGGTTTTTATGAGCGACAGATTTATGAATTAACAGAGCTACTCCTCCTCCTCTTGCATCTGTTCTGTCACTTCTATATAAATAATAATTTTTAAAGTAGGGTCTATGATTTTCTGAAAAAAATGTTTCATTCAAAGACGCTATTTTAATATTTTCTCGTTCAATTAGTATCTCAAATTGTTTTAATTTAGAAAAGTTTGAAATGCCATTAGCATTCAAGTGAAGCATTTTGAATTCGTTTAAATTATTAGTATAATCCATGGGCGTATTTTACCATTGACATTACAACTTTGATTTGTTGTACTTTTGAAGTGCACCTATGCAAATCATCCATAGCTGTAGTGAAAATATCAAAAAGCTCATCAATGCTAAATAAATCGTTGTTTGTTTTCAGCTGGTTAGCATATGTAGCTTTGCTGTTATTATTGATGTTATTGTTACAATTTGTGTTGTTACTTAAATTTGGGAATCAGCCTTTGATTGAAATGAAATATTTTGTTGTTGCCTGCTGTTGTTATGACTTTTGGAAGTTACTCTTGTTCTAGTTTCCAAATAGAGAGAACGTAACGGACAGTTGATGTCGTTTGCAGAGTGATCAGTTCTTTCTTTTCGATGTTTTTTGCAATTAAAGCATGTAAAAACAGCTGGTCTTTTTTCATTTGGGTTAAACGGACACACACTTGTATGATGTTGTTCTGCACATATCATACACGCAGCACTTCGATGGCAATGTTCACCGCCATGGCCATACATTAAGCAGTTCCAGCATTGAGTTGGTTTATTTCTGGATCTAGATTTGTATTTTTTCCAAGAAATTATGATATTGGAAATTGTCCTTACATTTTTTAAGGCAGTTGGGTTAAAATTTTTACGAACAAATTGAACTTTGTGAACAGCATTGTCGTTCGAACTGAATTTGGTGACTATTTCAGCCACCGAAGAAGGGGATAGGTTGTATTATGATATTGGAAATTGTCCTTACATTTTTTAAGGCAGTTGGGTTAAAATTTGTACGAACAAATTGAACTTTGTGAACAGCATTGTTGTTCGAACTGAATTTGGTGACTATTTCAGCCACCGAAGAAGGGGATAGGTTGTATTTTCTTAACTCTTCGGTGATGTCCTCAGAGTTTATGCGGTGTAAACCGTGTAGAAAGGTTGTGTATAACCTATTATCTTTGGAGCCATATGAATGAAACTCCATTTTACTCTCTTTAGGAATTTGCTTGTAGCATTCGTACAATTCTTTACTTGGAGCAAAAATTTTGGTACTAATTGAAGTACGTTTGAAAATACAATCTTTACCAAGTAGTTTTCGTATTTCTGCAAATGAGGCGTTAGCTTCTACAACTATAGGTGGAGGTTTGTGTTGTTTAATATCATTAACATTTGATGCAGGGAGTTACGTCCATATCATTGAGGCCAGCAAGCAGGCTAAATCTGTTGCTGGAAGTTGACGCGATGTTCGGGTTAACAAAACCCGGAGGAAGTTTTGTCATCTTCTTGTTCGCAAGGAGCTTTCTTTTAGATGAAGATTTGGCCCCTCGGGCCAACGCTATATTTTTATTCCTGTTTTAAGCTGAATTGACTACCACGTGAGTTCAAATGAGATCAAGAATAGGCAATTGCAAAAACAAAACAAGTAAGAAAATTATAGTCGGTCTAGACCGACTATCTCTTAGGCCCAACTAACTGGACATTGAAAATAAGCAAAAACCAAATTTGAGTGGGATTTTTATTAATTTTTTTGGCTGCAGAAATGAAAAAGTTCATATCTATAAAGGGACTAGGTCGAAAAATGGACCGATCCTGATCATGTTTGGTAAAGTCTCTTGTATTTTGCAAAAATATATACAAACAAAATTTGAGAAGAATCAGTGCAATATTTTTGTTTTTTAATAGATTTAAGTGAAGATCGGGAAGCAGCTCTATATGGGGTCAAAGGGATCATTTTTGGACTACTCATTAGCGGATGTAATGAACGCATACAAACCCAATTTGAGTAAGATCTATATGACAATTTGGATCTTATGGAAATTTATGTCGATTTCATATGGGTAATTTGTATGGGGGCTAGGTCTGAACATGGACGGATTCTCACCAATTTCAATAGCGTTCATCCCATGGCCGATAAAAGCATATATACCAAATTTCATCAAAATATATTCATATTTGCGACCTGCAGTTTGATTACAAGCTTTACATGGACACACAGACGGACGGACGGACGGACATTGTTAAATCAACTCAGAAAGTGATTCTGATTCGATCGGTATAATTAAAGATGGGTCTAGGTCAAATATTTTTGGTTGTTACAAACAGCAGCTCAAAGTCATTATACCCAAACCACATAGTGGTATAGGGTATAAATATACACTTGTTAATTTTAAATAGTTGTACTCTAAGCGCTTTAATTATTTACACGACCGTTCGTAAAGAGAATTAGATTCGAACTGAAGTAATTGTTATTAATCCTTGTTATGAAATCGATAATTTTTTATAACATGTTTCTTCATGAAGAATATTTGTAGGATACCTCCAGGGCTTTTTATTTATCTTTTTAAGACATTTGTTTTGTAACGGGTGATTTTTTAAGAGCTTGATAACTTTTTTTTAAAAAAAAACGCATAAAATTTGCAAAATCTCATCGGTTCTTTATTTGAAACGTTAGATTGGTCCATGACATTTACTTTTTGAAGATAATTTCATTTAAATGTTGACCGCGGCTGCGTCTTAGGTGGTCCATTCGGAAAGTCCAATTTTGGGCAACTTTTTCGAGCATTTCGGCCGGAATAGCCCGAATTTCTTCGGAAATGTTGTCTTCCAAAGCTGGAATAGTTGCTGGCTTATTTCTGTAGACTTTAGACTTGACGTAGCCCCACAAAAAATAGTCTAAAGGCGTCAAATCGCATGATCTTGGTGGCCAACTTACCGGTCCATTTCTTGAGATGAATTGTTCTCCGAAGTTTTCCCTCAAAATGGCCATAAAATCGCGAGCTGTGTGGCATGTAGCGCCATCTTGTTGAAACCACATGTCAACCAAGTTCAGTTCTTCCATTTTTGGCAACAAAAAGTTTGTTAGCATCGAACGATAGCGATCGCCATTCACCGTAACGTTGCGTCCAACAGCATCTTTGAAAAAATACGGTCCAATGATTCCACCAGCGTACAAACCACACCAAACAGTGCATTTTTCGGGATGCATGGGCAGTTCTTGAACGGCTTCTGGTTGCTCTTCACTCCAAATACGGCAATTTTGCTTATTTACGAAGCCATTCAACCAGAAATGAGCCTCATCGCTGAACAAAATTTGTCGATAAAAAGCGGATTTTCTGCCAACTTTTCTAGGGCCCATTCACTGAAAATTAGACGTTGTGGCAGATCGTTCGGCTTCAGTTCTTGCACGAGCTGTATTTTATACGGTTTTACACCAAGATCTTTGCGTAAAATCTTCCATGTGGTCGAATAACACAAACCCAATTGCTGCGAACGGCGACGAATCGACATTTCACGGTCTTCAGTAACACTCTCAGAAACAGACGCAATATTCTCTTCTGTACGCACTGTACGCATTCGTGTGGTTGGTTTAATGTCCAATAAAGTAAACTGAGTGCGAAACTTGGTCACAATCGCATTAATTGTTTGCTCACTTGGTCGATTATGTAGACCATAAATCGGACGTAAAGCGCGAAACACATTTCGAACCGAACACTGATTTTGGTAATAAAATTCAATGATTTGCAAGCGTTGCTCGTTAGTAAGTCTATTCATGATGAAATGTCAAAGCATACTGAGCATCTTTCTCTTTGACACCATGTCTGAAATCCCACGTGATCTGTCAAATACTAATGCATGAAAATCCTAACCTCAAAAAAATCACCCGTTATAATTTGTAAGCGCTTTAGGTAACAGTTGGCAGTGTCACTCCAAATAGGACACGCGTATGTTAATATTGGCCTTATTACACTTTTGAAGAGTAGATTTTTGTTTTTGTGGTTTAGAAATGACCTTCTATTTAGTAGTGGCCATAATGCTTTAAATGATTTTATAGCTTTTATGCACGTAGCCATACTATGTTGTTTAAATGTAAGCTTTTTGTCCAAGATAACTCCGAGCTCCAAAATGCAAATTTTAATCTTCTATATGTGAAAAATCAAAATGAATTTGTGCCTTCTAAAAAATAGGAATTGTTTCACCAATTAAAATCATTCCTAGTCATATTATATGAAATAATTATTAATTATTTTATATTTTTTTTTTTATAATTTGTAGTTCTTTTCTTAATTTTATAAATAATAAAGTGCCAAATAAAATGTGTTATATTGAAGATATGCATTTTATTATATTATACATTTCTCTACTGCACAATGTATCACTGGGAATACATGTGAAAATTGCATAATATCTACTTATTTAGTAATTTTAAGTTTTTTGATAATTTCACCCTGAAATACATTTTTTCGATCAAATAAAAGTCATGCAATGTAGGGTTAGTAATATAATTTCTGGGGCAATTCCAACCATATTATTTGTAATTTTGCCTGCAAATTTTATAAGTTGTAGTTGAATAATGAATAAACTAATTATACCGGCCACATACCCCAGATGTGCATCACCAATTATTTTCCAACATATATAGAATATACAGTATTGAAGAAAATTCGTGGACCACAAAAGATAGACTATAAAAATTCGTTTCCGGATCGACAGATCTTTCATAAACTAATCCTTTGTTGTCGTAAAAAGCTTTCAGTAAATTTTCCTCTAATAAATAGAAAACCACATCTTAGAGACAACCTATAATTATTGTACTTTCCGTCACCAAAACCTCGCGGGCTTCTCTTGAAAATTTAATATTTTGTAAAATTTCTAGAAGCATTTTTAAACCATATAGGCAGGCAATATAACATGAGTCTACTAGATTTTCTAATATATCCTTTGGTCTTTCTTTTAATTGCTCTATATTGAAATCATTCATAACGCTGGTAATTACATCTTCGGATGTTAATTTGATTTCTTGGCATTATTCTTTTAAACTGCAATCGTTCTCTGCTACTTAGATTTGTTTTAGAGCTGTGGAAAATGAATATCACCAAATTAAAAACATAATTTCAATCTGACCATACCTCCAACAAAAGAAAACTGGAGTGTTTCCAACACCAGCCAATATTTGTTTGCGTTCAACAATATTAGAATTTATCAAAATTCAATGAAAAATTTGCAAAACTTCGTTTGTTAAAAAATATACAACTTTAGTACATGTTTTGGTTGGCACTCATGTGAAAATGGTAACTCAGAAATTGACATTTGCCATATGAATTGTAATTTTCGATTGTATACAAAAAATACAGGAAGTTTTAGTTATGGTATAAAGAAAGCAAAATCAGAATTTTTCAACAAAATTCTTCTTATTAACTAAACACCCAAAACAGCGTTTACAATATCAAAGATATGGAAAAGTTAATATCGGAGCTATTTTTAATGGGGACCGAGTCGAAAAATGGACTGCTCATGACCATATTTAGTAGTCACTTTTCACAAAAACATATGGAAACAAAATCTGAACGAAATCTAGCAATATTTTTACTTTTTGATAGATTTAAGTGAAGATCGCGAAGCAACTTTTTATGGCGACTATAAGTTTAATGACAAAGGGTTTATTTTCTAGCACCTGATTATTGGGTGTAATACACGCATATAAGTATACCAAAATTTACCGAGATCTTTGATAATATAGAGCCTAGGGCGATATAAGTCGATCGTCGTATGGGAGCTACGTCTGAACATGCACCGATTTTCAGCAATTTCAATAGCGATCGTTCTATGGCTGACAAGCTTATGTACAATATATCACCAAGCCATTCATATTTGTTTATGAAAAACCGGACATATCGCCACCATGGCTCTGAACGGTAGTCAGGTTTGTACACTACCATTTCTTTGCCAGAAGACTTTGGAGAAATAGAGAAAAGTAACTTTCAAATTTACATGTAAACTAAATGTTGGAAATCAACATTTGTGAGATTTTAATTCTGTACTTATCCAAAGAAAGTGTCGTGCTATCAATAGACTTCTTATGAACCCACGAATAAACTGATATATGATTCATGCTGGGTATATAACTTGGAGTCCTACAATTGCCCTTCGAAGATAATAAAAAATTGGATTTTAGCTTTTTTTAAATTCAACTGAAATTTCTGAAGTTCTCCCGATGAGCTGGAAAACAAACCATAAACCAATAGACTCCTCATGAACACACGAACAAAATTATACATGTCCCATGCGGCGAATTTTCCTTGGAGTCCTGTAAAAGGCCCGTGAATGGTGTCCATAAAATTGGATTGCAATGTTTTGATGTGTAAACATCTATACGCGCAGGGGGGTAAATTTCTATTTCACAATACAATCACTAAAACAGCGTAACTCATATCCGTGTGAGCTGAAGCAGATAACGCTGTGTGACTTATGATTGTATTGGTGAAAAATTATGATATGTTCTTTTCTAAACATTTTCCAATTGTCTTTCAAAAAACATCAATTGAATTTCAGAAACCATCAATATAATTTCAGAAAACATCATTTGAATTTCAGAAAACATAAATAGAATTTCAGAAAACATCAATATAATTTCAGAAAACATCATTCGAGTTTCAGAAAACATCAATTGAATTTCAGAAAAATCAATAGAATTTCAGAAAACATCACTTGAATTTCAGAAAACATAAATAGAATTTCAGAAAACATCAATATAATTTCAGAAAACATCATTCGAGTTTCAGAAAACATCAATTGAATTTCAGAAAACATAAATAGAATTTCAGAAAACAACAATTGTATTTCAGAAACCATCAATATAATTTCAGAAAACATCATTTGAATTTCAGAAAACATAAATAGAATTTCAGAAAACATTAATATAATTTCAGAAAACATCATTTGAATTTCAGAAAACATAAATAGAATTTCAGAAAACATCAATATAACTTCAGAGAACATCATTCGAGTTTCAGAAAACATCAGTTGAATTTCAGAAAACATCAATAGAATTTCAGAAAACATCACTTGAATTTCAGAAAACATCAATAGAATTTCAGAAAACATCACTTGAATTTCAGAAAACATCATTCGAGTTTCAGAAAACATCAATTGAATTTCAGAACACATCAATAAAATTTCAGAAAACATCAATTGTATTTCAGAAACCAGCAATATAATTTCAGAAAACATTTGAATTTCAGAAAACATAAATAGAATTTCAGAAAACATCAATATAATTTCAGAAAACATCATTCGAGTTTCAGAAAAAATCAATTGAATTTCAGAAAGCATCAATAGAATTTCAGAAAACATCAATTGTACTTCAGAAACCATCAATGTAATTTCAGAAAACATCATTTGAATTTCAGAAAACATAAATAGAATTTCAGAAAACATCAATAGAATTTCAGAAAACATCATTTGAATTTCAGAAAACATAAATAGAATTTCAGAAAACATCAATATAATTTCAGAAAACATCACTCGAGTTTCATAAAACATCAATTGAATTTCAGAAAGCATCAATAGAATTTCAGAAAACATCAATATAATTTTAGAAAACATCATTCGAGTTTCAGAAAACATCAATTGAATTTCAGAAAACATAAATAGAATTTCAGAAAACATCAATATAATTTCAGAAAACATCATTCGAGTTTCAGAAAAAATCAATTGAATTTCAGAAAGCATCAATAGAATTTCAGAAAACATCAATTGTACTTCAGAAACCATCAATGTAATTTCAGAAAACATAAATAGAATTGCAGAAAACATCAATAGAATTTCAGAAAACATCATTTGAATTTCAGAAAACATAAATAGAATTTCAGAAAACATCAATATAATTTCAGAAAACATCATTCGAGTTTCAGAAAACATCAATTGAATTTCAGAAAGCATCAATTGAATTTCAGAAAGCATCAATAGAATTTCAGAAAACATCAATTGTACTTCAGAAACCATCAATGTAATTTCAGAAAACATCATTTGAATTTCAGAAAACATAAATAGAATTTCAGAAAACATCAATATAATTTCAGAAAACATCATTCGAGTTTCAGAAAAAATCAATTGAATTTCAGAAAGCATCAATAGAATTTCAGAAAACATCAATTGTACTTCAGAAACCATCAATGTAATTTCAGAAAACATAAATAGAATTGCAGAAAACATCAATAGAATTTCAGAAAACATCATTTGAATTTCAGAAAACATAAATAGAATTTCAGAAAACATCAATATAATTTCAGAAAACATCATTCGAGTTTCAGAAAACATCAATTGAATTTCAGAAAGCATCAATAGAATTTCAGAAAACATCAATATAATTTTAGAAAACATCATTCGAGTTTCAGAAAACATCAATTGAATTTCAGAAAACATAAATAGAATTTCAGAAAACATCAATATAATATCAGAAAACATCAATTGTATTTCAGAAACCATCAATATAATTTCAGAAAACATCATTTGAATTTCAGAAAACATAAATAGAATTTCAGAAAACATCAATATAATTTCAGAAAACATCATTCGAGTTTCAGAAAACATCAATTGAATTTCAGAAAGCATTTCAGAAAACATCAATTGTATTTCAGAAACCATCAATATAATTTCAGAAAACATCATTTGAATTTCAGAAAACATAAATAGAATTTCAGAAAGCATCAATATAATTTCAGAAAACATCATTCGAGTTTCAGAAAAAATCAATTGAATTTCAGAAAGCATCAATAGAATTTCAGAAAACATCAATTGTACTTCAGAAACCATCAATGTAATTTCAGAAAACATCATTTGAATTTCAGAAAACATAAATAGAATTTCAGAAAACATCAATATAATTTCAGAAAACATCATTCGAGTTTCAGAAAAAATCAATTGAATTTCAGAAAGCATCAATAGAATTTCAGAAAACATCAATTGTACTTCAGAAACCATCAATGTAATTTCAGAAAACATCATTTGAATTTCAGAAAACATAAATAGAATTGCAGAAAACATCAATAGAATTTCAGAAAACATCATTTGAATTTCAGAAAACATAAATAGAATTTCAGAAAACATCAATATAATTTCAAAAAACATCATTCGAGTTTCAGAAAACATCAATTGAATTTCAGAAAGCATCAATAGAATTTCAGAAAACATCAATATAATTTTAGAAAACATCATTCGAGTTTCAGAAAACATCAATTGAATTTCAGAAAACATAAATAGAATTTCAGAAAACATCAATATAATATCAGAAAACATCAATTGTATTTCAGAAACCATCAATATAATTTCAGAAAACATCATTTGAATTTCAGAAAACATAAATAGAATTTCAGAAAACATCAATATAATTTCAGAAAACATCATTCGAGTTTCAGAAAACATAAATAGAATTTCAGAAAACATCAATATAATTTCAGAAAACATCATTCGAGTTTCAGAAAAAATCAATTGAATTTCAGAAAACATCAATAGAATTTCAGAAAACATCAATTGTACTTCAGAAACCATCAATATAATTTCAGAAAACATCATTTGAATTTCAGAAAACATAAATAGAATTTCAGAAAACATCAATATAATTTCAGAAAACATCATTCGAGTTTCAGAAAACATCAATTGAATTTCAGAAAGCATTTCAGAAAACATCAACTGAATTTCAGAAAACATCAATAGAATTTCAGAAAACATCACTTGAATTTCAGAAAACATAAATAGAATTTCAGAAAACATCAATATAATTTCAGAAAACATCATTCGAGTTTCAGAAAAAATCAATTGAATTTCAGAAAGCATCAATAGAATTTCAGAAAACATCAATTGTACTTCAGAAACCATCAATGTAATTTCAGAAAACATCATTTGAATTTCAGAAAACATAAATAGAATTTCAGAAAACATCAATAGAATTTCAGAAAACATCATTTGAATTTCAGAAAACATAAATAGAATTTCAGAAAACATCAATATAATTTCAGAAAACATCATTCGAGTTTCAGAAAACATCAATTGAATTTCAGAAAGCATCAATAGAATTTCAGAAAACATCAATATAATTTTAGAAAACATCATTCGAGTTTCAGAAAACATCAATTGAATTTCAGAAAACATAAATAGAATTTCAGAAAACATCAATATAATATCAGAAAACATCAATTGTATTTCAGAAACCATCAATATAATTTCAGAAAACATCATTTGAATTTCAGAAAACATAAATAGAATTTCAGAAAACATCAATATAATTTCAGAAAACATCATTCGAGTTTCAGAAAACATCAATTGAATTTCAGAAAGCATTTCAGAAAACATCAATTGTATTTCAGAAACCATCAATATAATTTCAGAAAACATCATTTGAATTTCAGAAAACATAAATAGAATTTCAGAAAACATCAATATAATTTCAGAAAACATCAATTGTATTTCAGAAACCATCAATATAATTTCAGAAAACATCATTTGAATTTCAGAAAACATAAATAGAATTTCAGAAAACATCAGTATAATTTCAGAAAACATCATTCGAGTTTCAGAATACATCAATTGAATTTCAGAAAACATCAATAGAATTTCAGAAAACATCACTTGAATTTCAGAAAACATAAATAGAATTTCAGAAAACATCAATATAATTTCAGAAAACATAATTCGAGTTTCAGAAAACATCAATTGAATTTCAGAAAGCATCAATAGAATTTCAGAAAACATCAATTGTATTTCAGAAACCATCAATATAATTTCAGAAAACATCATTTGAATTTCAGAAAACATAAATAGAATTTCGGAAAACATCAATATAATTTCAGAAAACATCAATTGTATTTCAGAAACCATCAATATAATTTCAGAAAACATCAATTGTATTTCAGAAAACATCAATAGAATTTCAGAAAAACATAAACTGTATTTCAGAAAACATCAATAAAATTTCAGAAAACATCATTTGAATTTCAGAAAACATAAATAGAATTTCAGAAAACATCAATTGTATTTCAGAATCCATCAATATAATTTCAGAAAACATCATTTGAATTTCAGAAAACATAAATAGAATTTCAGAAAACATCAATATAATTTCAGAAAACATCATTCGAGTTTCAGAAAACATCATTTGAATTTCAGAAAACATAAATAGAATTTCAGAAAACATCAATATAATTTCAGAAAACATCATTCGAGTTTCAGAAAACATCAATTGAATTTCAGAAAACATAAATAGAATTTCAGAAAACATCAATATAATTTCAGAAAACATCATTCGAGTTTCAGAAAACATCATTTGAATTTCAGAAAACATAAATAGAATTTCAGAAAACATCAATATAATTTCAGAAAACATCATTCGAGTTTCAGAAAACATCAATTGAATTTCAATTGAATTTCAGAAAACATCAATTGTATTTCAGAAAACATCATTTGAATTTCAGAAAACATAAATAGAATTTCAGAAAACGTCAATAGAATTTCTGAAAACATCAATTGTATTTCAGAAAACATCAATTGTATTTCAGAAAACATCAATTGAATTTCAGAAAACATAAATAGAATTTCAGAAAACATCAATATAATTTCAGAAAACATCATTCGAGTTTCAGAAAACATCATTTGAATTTCAGAAAACATAAATAGAATTTCAGAAAACATCAATATAATTTCAGAAAACATCATTCGAGTTTCAGAAAACATCAATTGAATTTCAGAAAACATCAATAGAATTTCAGAAAACATCAATTGTATTTCAGGAAACATCAATTGTATTTCAGAAAACATCATTTGAATTTCAGAAAACATAAATAGAATTTGAGAAAACATAAATTGAATTTCAAAAAGCATTATTTGAATTGCTGAGAACATTAATTGTATTTCAGAAAACATCAATTGAATTTCAGAAAACATCAATTGCATTTCAGAAAACATCAATTGAATTTCAGAAAGCATCAATAGAATTTCAGAAAACAGCATAATCTACTTATTTTTTATCGACTTATTTTTATGATGTTGATGTTTTCTTTAATTATTAGATGTTTACACATCTCCCTTGTGATCGGACTCACATGATTTTTTTTTTTTTTTTATCATTCATGTATGTATAACAATCTTGAAAGAAATATGGATTTAAATAAAAAATTGACCTGCCTGTTCAGATAATTGTTTATTCGAATATTCATTCATTATTTAACATTCGTGGTATTTTGCCACTCATTTTTATGGTATACTAGAAATATAATTTTTTTGATCGTAAATTGATGGTAAAATTTTTTTACTGTTACAGTAACAAATAAATGGACGTAATCTTCTAAAAATCCCAAAGCATTCCGTCAATAATTCTGTTGTTGGCCAACTACTAGTCGAAAAACGACCATTTTCCATACATATGTACGAAAAGATACACTTCATTGAAATTTGGCATCGATTTACAATAATTAAAGAAAACAAGGTATTTATACTGTTTAAAGTTCAGTATATTCGAGCATTACGTCATTCAAATGTCAAAGTAATCCGGCCAAAATTGCGGCTTTGAACAACTACTACTCTAAAAAGAAATTAAAAAAATATATTGTTTTTTCAACAACTATTTTCACAGATGACTCATATATATACATTTTTAGGCATTTCCAACCAAAATTGTGCTGTTGGCGAACTGCAACTCGAAGAATATCAGCCAGTTTCAATACAAATATATGAAAAAATTCTATTTACGCAAGTTTGACATTGTATTACAAAAAATATGGTACAACAAAGCTTGAAGTTCCCAATGAGAGTACATTACAAATGCATTTAATCCATATTTTCCCAACGTTTCGTGAATGTTATGTTCACTTTATCAAGGGATTCGTCTATTTAAATTAAAAGAAAAATATATTTACAACATTGCAAAAACTTTTACCACAAACAATTATGACTTACAGTAAGAAAAAATGTTTTTATTACATTGAAAAATAATTTGTTGTAGACAAACATAAAAAAACAGTAAACATGAAAATTATATCAAACACAAACTTAAAAATTATATCACAGTTTAATTATAATATTGCAACACAGTAACTGGCATTAATGTTTTGTGTGTCTTCTTTTAAGTTCATCGTCTTTTTTATTTTCTGTTGTATCCTTAACGTCTCTATTGTGAATCTTTTCTTTTCTATTTTTTCTCGATCTAATATTCGTATTTTGTCAAAATCTGCCGTATGATTTGTATTTTTTATATGTTGTGCTAATGCAGTACTTTCTTTTGATTTGTTTATGTCCATTTTATGTTCTGTTATTCTTGTTTCTAGTGTTCTTTTTGTAGTACCAATGTAAACCAAATCGCAGCTTTGCAGCTTTGATCGTTTATTCCTTTTTTATGTTTGTCTACAACAAATTATTTTTCAATGTAATAAAAACATTTTTTCTTACTGTAAGTCATAATTGTTTGTGGTAAAAGTTTTTGCAATGTTGTAAATATATTTTTCTTTTAATTTAAATAGACGAATCCCTTGATAAGGTGAACATAACATTCACGAAACGTTGGGAAATATGGATTAAATGCATTTTTAATTACATAAAGAACTTTAGGCCTTACTAGCTAAAATAAATATAAATATAATAAACAACTACATTGGCCAACCAACATAAATATAGAGTACATTACGTCCTTAAAATTTCAAAGCATTCTGACCAAAATTGTACTATCGGTGGAAAACTACTCGAAAAAGATCACCCAATACTGCATAAATTACTTAAACGTTATTACAACACACTTGCAAACGGAAAATTTTCCAAATGTAACTTGAGAACAAAAAGAAACGATTATTTTCTGCCTTATTTTTAATTTGTACTTCTTCCAAAAATAACAGATTATCAAATAAATCATTTGAAAGAATTCACCAGGTTTAACACATTTAGTGATATCAGCTGAATTAGGAAGATTGGAGGATGCAGTACCCCTCAGTTTACAGTACCACGACTATATAGATTTGGGTATGTTGTCGATATCTTCGACACTAGCACGGGAACGTAAAGGGCCATTAAAAGAATCCAATACTAAACAACTCAAACGGAACATATCAGCAGAACTTAAAAGAGATTGGTTTTTTTTCGTTTTTCTAATCTAAATTATATATGTAAATTATAAGTATCTAACTAATTCAGGATCTCAGAATTAACTATTACACACACGACGTCTCATTAATGGTATTATTGAAATTTATTTATTTTCTTTTCTTACAAAAATAACATTTTGTTAATCTTACGTCTTAATCACAACCCACTATCCAAAACCAAAACCAACTTATTATAATGAACAGCCATACACCCGATTTATGCAGTGTCAGCGTCTGGCTTGTAGTTTTCAACATAATTCATTTATTGTTATTCGAAATGTATGAGTATACTGCTGTAGAAGCAGATTCTTGTTGTTGGTTTTTTGTATTCTTGTGAACACTCGCTTGACTCGTGTTAACTCCTCCCTCACTCAAGTTAAGGGCGTCCCCGGACTTCCTTAGATCTTCAATAGCAGATTGAATAGCGTGCTGCTGACTGGTCTCCTTAAACCTCTGATGCAATTTAAAGCAAACAAAGCCAAAAATACTGCAGGTAGACAACAGCGGTCCAATTATAAGCTTATCTTTAATCTTTTCAATATGTCGCAAGTTTTCTGCGTTTAATCTTTTGAGATATGGCAAACTCAATATTGTTTGATGACTCGTAATGTTGAGAAGAGCGGATGATGGCGGTCCCGGTAACTTCTTTACGATATTCCTTTGGTTTCTGTATAGGGTCTCATTAATTTTTGCTTCATTATCGAAAGTGAGAAGAAAGGTGCCAGTGACAGTCTTCTCTATACCATCATTTGTCTTAATGGTAACAGTGTCGTCGTTGATAATGATAACACCCTCGTCAATTATTGTCATAGGTTCGAGATGAGAAGGCCGAGTATCGAAAGTAAGAAGAAAGGTGCCAGTGACAGTCTTCTCTATACCATCATTTGTCTTAATGGTAACAGTGTCGTCGTTGATAATGATAACACCCTCGTCAATTATTGTAATAGGTTCGAGATGAGAAGGCCGAGTAGTGCAGTATGCGTGACCACCAGAATGAAGCTGCAGTGCGCATGTTGAATAACCCAACTTTTTACAAAATGATGTTGTTAGTGTAGTGCTGCAATTTCCGATTGCTACCAGTTGATCTCCACAGTCTGCCACATTGTTTTCACCACCAAAATTAAGAATTGTATTATTATGCTGAACCGGGTATAAGGCCACCTTTTTGCAAAACAAAACTGGTTTTGGATACTTAATCAAGAAATGTAAAAACTTATTTTCTAATAGAACTCTTATGTTAGCAACTTGCATTAAATCCGCTGTATTCAAATCATTAGAGTCTAAAATCTGTGGGTTAACTATACCAATCTTTGCGAGGGTAATCGATAGCATTAAGCTTTCCAGCTCCGAAATCAAAATTCTACCTCTTGAAAGCAGAGTCTCATACAAATGGTCACTATCAATTACGTTAGTTTTTGTGCTTTTAACAACGAAATTAACAATGTCCGTAAGGTTGTTTATTTGTTGTTGTGTTCTTGTATTTATGAGAATCTGCCTATTTTCGCCGTCAATGAGCTCCCTCTGTTTGAATTTTAAATTTTCAAAATCATCATAGTCCGGTGTCCCAGCGACCACCTTAAGGGGGCCGTACCTAAAAGTTGTATGCTTCTTGCGTGCCTGTGGTGAACGTTTATTGTGGCCAGCAATGTCCTTATGTGCCGTATGTCCGCGTCTAGTATCTTCTTCATATGCGACTGGGGAAAATGTACTAAGATTTTCTGTATCCTCAAGCATCTCCGAATACATTGTAAGATTCGTCGTATGCCGTAAGTATTCAAAATTTTGCCAAATTATAGCATAGCCGTCCGACACGGGAATGTAGTCCGAACCGGAATAGTCAGTCAATTTTGCTGTCGCTGACATGACAAGAAGCAGCACCATAAGAACCCTAGGTTAAATAAAAAGAAAAATGAATAAAACTATACTATCTTAAATTGTCCTTATGGACCACCCTCCCTTTAATGAGAACCGTTGTCCCCAGGTCGGCTTCAAAAGTTTCTTCAACATGTAATGGTGTAAGCTTATTGCCCAATCTCCGATTTGTTTTCACGAGAACTTTTTCGCCCATTTCAAATGCTCGATTCTTTCTTGTTTCGTTAAGTCGCTGCATTTGAACTTCTTGCGCTCTTTGTAACCTATTTTTTATATCGATTTCAATTTCTGGAGGATTTGAGTGAATTACGTCAATAGGTCGTTTATTCGTAACACTATGAATTGTTTTGTTATACTCGATGGTTGCCAGAAGTATTAATTGTACAGTGTAATTGATAGATTTTTCAAGCCTAAGACACCGGGCAATTTCTAAAAGGGTACTATGTATTCTTTCCACCTGTCCATTTGAAGTACTGTGGAGTGGTGGTGCATTCGATATTTGAACGTTAAAACTATTGGCTAAGAGTGACTTTATTGTTTCCGAATTAAGAGAAAGCTCATTGTCACAGAATATTGTATTTGTGCGATGATAAAAATTCATAAGTTGTAGAATCGGTAATTTTACATCCACTATAGTCCTCGAGGCTATAGGCTGAACAATTGCAAACTTAGACAGTTTGTCTACACATGTTAAAAAATATACTTTATCTGTGGAAAATATGTCTACATGCAGAATTTCCCCAACACATGAGGGAATAGGTGTTTCACCGATTATTTGCTTTTGTGGATGGCGGTTGTATTTTGCCTTTTTGCAAATTTTACAATTTGCGACAACCTCATTTGCTAAATGGGTAATTTTTGGGAAAAAAATAATCTTCCAAAATCTGTTTTGTATTTTCCTGAGCCGCTCTATGAGCCCTGTTATGTTCCGTTACAACAATTTCCCTTTGTTCATCTTTGTTAGTAACATCTGTTACCATATATTTCGCAAATGCTGTTGAGAGCGCTTCTACCAATCTATGTTGTATGAATGCCAAAATTGGGAGTTCGCAATGGATTGCGTTGACTACGTCCTCCTTTACAACATCAAATACCCCCTTCATTAGCGTTGTTCTGTCTGAAAAAGTAATGAAGTGTCTAGTTTTTTTTCCGAAAATAATGAACGTTCGTGTTAGTGATTCTGTGCCCTCCTCAATTACTATTTGATTCCGAAAGCAGTTGAGAGGTTTATCAGTAGATTCAATAGTATAAGACAGAGAAATTTCGCTATGAATTGTAGCAATGTCAGAATTTGCATCTTCTTCTAAGTTGTGGTTGCTTTGCAAAGCATGGATATTTTGCAAGGCATGAATATTTTGCCGTGACAGCGCGTCAGCAACGTGGTTTTCTTTCCCAGGTTTATAAAAAATTTGAGCATTGTGCTCATCAATAAAGGCTTTCCACCTTTTTATTTTTGCGTTCGGATTTCAGTCTGAAACCGCAAACGTAAGCGGTTGGTGGTCGGTAAAAATATTTAAATCCTTTACCCCATAGAGATAATTTCTAAGCGTCTTTAGAGCCCAGACAATTGCGAGCAATTCGCGCTCATTGGTCGCGAAATTTTGTTCCTTTTCTTTAAGAGTCCTTGAAATCATGGTTATTGGTTTCCCGTTTTGAGACAAAACTGCCCCCCAGGCCGTAAGCCGAAGCATCAGTTGTTAAGTCAAACGGTTTTTTATAGTCGGGGTAAAGTAACATAACATCTTCGGATGCTAAAACTTCCTTAAGCTTATTAAAAGCCTGAAGTTGTTTTTCGTTAAACTTTATATTAATTTTTTTGGACTGACCGGAACCAATTTTGCCATTATCATCCATCAGAATGTCCGTCAAAGGTCTTGCTATTGAAGCAAAGTCCCTAATAAAACACCTATAGTAACTTGCCAGTCCCAGAAAAGATCTGACATTGTTCATAGTTCCGTATTGCCTCTATTTTACTAGAGCTTGTTGTGATTCCCCCTCGAGATACCACAAAGCCCAAAAACTCCACCCTTTCTTTAAAGAAATTCGATTTTTCGCGAGAAACTCGCATATTGGCATCGTACAGCCTATACAAGACCCAAGCGATGTGGTCAACATGGTCTTTCATATTTTCTGAAAAAATAATTACGTCATCGACGTAAACATAACAGAACTTTCCTATTCGTTCCCTAAGCACATCGTCGATGGCCCTTTGAAAAATGCTTGGAGCATTTTTGAGTCCGAAAGGTAGTCTGCAAAACTCGTATTTGCCATTTCCGACCGAAAAAGCGGTTTTGTCGCGATCCCTTTCCGCCAGTAAAATCTGGTGGAATCCCGACTTGAGGTCTAATGTGGTAAAGTATCTAGCTTTCCCCAGGTTCGACAAAATAACATTCACATTTGGAATAGGATATTTGTCAGTTGTTGTTTTGGAATTCAGTTTCCTAAAATCCATAACAAGTCGCTTTTTAGTATTTCCCAACTCGTCAGTTCCTTTTTTGTCCAACACCCACACAGGGTTATTGTAGGGTGATCTAGATGGTCGGATGATGCCATCTTTTAAAAGGTTACGAATTTCCTTATTCACAAAATCTGCTACACCCATTGGGTAGGGATAAAGCTTGGAATATATAGGATCTTCGTTTTCTGTGCGAATGGTTGCAACAATATTTGTGTCGAAGGGTAGTGCCCCATCAGGTTCAGACACCCATTCTGCCCTTAATCATTTTTTGAAAATTTTCAGATATTCCCTGGGGTACTTCAATCTTTTCCACACGTGTGAAATTTACATTTTTGCATTTAAGAAACTGAATGGGTTCTGACCCAGTATTGGTTTCCAGCTTCTTATTTTTAAAATCCAGTTTCGAATTTGTGTCGGTTAGTAAATCAAGTCCGATTATTCCATCGAACGTTGTGAGATTGGGCAGAATGAAAAAAATCGCGTTAGTGTTGAAAAGATTTACAATGCATTTTTGTTCAACTGCATTAAAGCCATGAAGCGACTTTACTAAAAACGGTTGAACTACCCGTTTTACGTGTTTTAACTCCTGTAATGGTTTAATATAATTTTTTGATGCACCCGTGTCTATCAGCAATTTAATAACCCTCCCTGCTATCGTTCTTTCTATGTACGGGAGCAGGGAGTCATGACTAAAAAATTAATTTGGTCATGTTCCGAAAATTCACATTCAATGTTCTCAACTTCTTCATCGGCTTCAGTCTGATAGTCAGAATCCCCGCGATCAAAAATATTTTCATTTTGCACCAAGTGGTTAATTCTTTGGTGTTTTGGCCCTGTAAATCTTGCTGTGCCACTACTTGGCCTTTTTGCTGCCTGATTCACGTTATTTTATGGTTGGGGTTGCCCCCGATTATAAAATTGTTGGGGCTGTTTGAACCGCGATGATGAGTCAACATCCATTGGTTCCGCCTCTTGTTTTTGTTGATGTTTAGTACCAGGTTCCTGGCGCTTGTTAAAATAAGGATTTTTCTCCTGTTGGGTATTATTCTTATCCCTATTAAAATTTTTGTTATTTATTTGGTGTTTTTGTTGAGCCCTATCTTCCAAACTCCTAGCATAATTATTAGCAAAGATATAACGCTCATGATTTGACTCAACTTCTTGAGCCAATGCCAAGGCAGATGGAAGGTCTTTAGGTCTTGCCGAGAAAAGCACATCACTCAAAGATTTTTTCGTACCCGATATAAACACCCGTAAAGCGTCCATCCTATATTTCTCATTCAGAGATGCGGCCAGAGTATTATCGTATGACATTATCGCTTTATTGATAAGAAGCGTGAGCTTTCTTTCCACTTCATCATAATATTGGAGAAGTGTCATATTTCCCTGTCGAAGGGTGGACAATTCTTGTTCTATCAAATATATAGGTCGCTTGTCAACGTAAGTGAAATCTAGCCTATTTATAATAGCTTTAAAATTTAAAGGGGTATCGAAGGAAGCCAATACCATGTCAGCCGGTCCTTTTATTTTATTTCTTATAATGCCAAGGGCTTGGTAATGAGTAGAACTACGTACATGATTTTTATATACTTTGTATGCGGTGTGAGCCGCCTTCCTCCATGAAACGTATGTTTCATGTTTACCTTCGAAATCTGGTAAAGATTTCACAATATCTAGGGTCTCTTTGCAAACTGCCCCCTCCCTGATTTGCGCTTCTTCATATGTTTCTATTTCAGGTGCACTAACAGTCAGACTGGTTATTCTCTTTTTTATTTCCTCTAACCTAATATCAAACTGTCTCTCCTGCAATACAAGAGCACTGCTAACAGCGCTTTCTACAATGGTTTTTAATTGATCAGGTGTTATAGCCATTTCTAAATCTAAGTCCTCTGAAACGACTAATCCTTCAAAATCCTTCAACAAAATATCGATTTCACTGTTCATAAAACTATCGATAATCACACAAAGATTGCCAGTTTTTTATTATTCTATTTTACTTTTATTTTACACCAAAACACAAAACACAAATTCTTTCAACAAAATATCGATTTCACTGTTCATAAAACCATCGATAATGACACAAAGATTGCCAGTTTTTTATTATTCTATTTTACATTTATTTTACACCAAAACACAAATATAATAAGCACTCTACTTACATGTTATCAATGTTAAGTTCTTATCTAATATCCGTTGGTGTCGTTGCTCCTTTAGTTTTTCCCTTTAGGTTGCAGTTGCCAGTGGTCTCCTACAGCTACAAATTTGTTGGGTTTTCCTTTGTAACCTTGAGTTGTAGTTAATTGGTGGTTCGATTGTTTGTTGGGCGCCAATTATAAGTATCTAACTAATTCAAGATCTCAGAATTAACTATTACACACACGACGTCTCATTAATGGTATTATTGAAATTTATTTATTTTCTTTTCTTACAAAAATAACATTGTGTTAATCTTACGTCTTAATCACAACCCACTATCCAAAACCAAAACCAACTTATTATAATGAACAGCCATACACCCGATTTATGCAGTGTCAGCGTCTGGCTTGTATTTTTCAACATAATTCATTTATTGTTATTATTTCGCAATGCATGAGTATACTGCTGTAGAAGCAGATTCTTGTTGTTGGTTTTTTGTATTCTTGTGAACACTCGCTTGACTCGTGTTAACTTGTATACCATTCTGGGGCGGCTTTAATTTTAGAGAGATCATCATTTCTCGTGAATCGGAAATCTCCAAATCTGCTAGTGAAACATATTTCAAACTAAATCACCCGAACAATTAAAAAATACCGACCCTGCAGATACATTGTATTGTCTCAAACTACCATCGTTGTTAAGAAAAGGCTCTCTAGAATTCAAAGTAGGATGATTAATATTTTAACATAATATAGGCTATATAAACTTACTGTTATTTGAAATACACCCCAGATCAGATACAAATCATTTTGCGGGACATCTGTTGATAGTTTTTGTATATGTGCTTCTAATGGTTTGACCAGTTCGGTGCCAAACAGGGCATTTTTTCAGTTTCTAATGAATTTAAAAATGTAACATACTAGGATGTCTAGTCTTCAATCCCTTCATTGACGCCTTCGCAAATCACATTTGCCATCCGAACCATTACGCAAAACAAACACAAATACCGAAACCTCTTTCAAAGTACCTTTACTTTTGGCTTTGTATAATGCCTATATTGAATGATTTTCAAATCCTGCTGGTTCCACCAATATTATGTATAAAATCTTTGGAAGATTTGCGCGAAAATAACGAGCACATCACATGCTTAATTTTTCTTTTCAACAGCTGCTTTGTTAGAAAAAATGTATTTTATTTTTCGCATTTGTCTTTATGTTTGCCCTTCGTACGTTGTTTGCTTTTTTCTCTGCTTCTGGCATCTTTTCTGTCACCACTGCAAAAAAAAAATTGTAATTTCGACGTTAAAATTCCTGTTTTCTTGATATATTACCAATCGCACTTACTCTATGCAAATAAAAATATATATTCTAATGTTCAATTTGTGTATTCAATATTGTTTTCCTTTTCCACACTATACTTGACATATGAGAACGAACTTCATTTTCTGACAAGTAAGCCTTTGGCTATCTGTTTCTTTTCGATGTTTTATAAAAATGTGGTGTACAATCGACAATATTAAAGATACAAAAACTTCTGTTTCAATTCCATTGTACCAAATTAGAATTTAAGTTGCATTTAGTGAGTAGTATTGTTAATAAGAAGAATAATAAAGCTGTAAACGATTTTGCTATCTTCACACTGGTGAACATATTCATCTCTTTCTATCTTATGATCAACTCTGTTTTATTTATTTGGCTTATCTATCTTATTCTTTCATTGTGTAAGAAGGATATTGCTGAAAAATGCAGATTTTTCTATTTTTAACTTCCAGGAACATATTCATCTCTTTCTGTTATCTGGTACAAATGATCAACTCTATTTTACTTTTTATTTTGCTTTATCTATCTGATTATTTTATTGTGTAAGAAGAATATCGCTGAATACGTGAGGTTTTAGTATCTTCACTCATATTAACATATTTATCTCTCTCTGTTATCTTCTGCATACACCTAAGTCTGTTTTTACACGGTAGATTGGTTCCAGAAGAAGCCGTGTAAAAAAAACCGTGTAAAAAAAAACCGTGTAAAAAAGACATTGATCGTATACAAAAATGGGTGATTTGTTCCTAATCTCTAAAACCTATTAAAATTAGTGAAAAACAAGAATTTTTAAGAACAAGAATTCATGTTTATTTTATTAAATCAAATATATAATGCTTATTTTCACAAGCATAGTAATTAATGATAAAAAAGATATGCACTCTAATCTTAAAAGTACATAATATAAATTAAATGTATGGCAAGTTCAGGAACTAAACAACTATGTTGTGAACGAAAAGAATAGGTTATTCAATTTTTAAGGTAAAAAATAAAATAAAATAAGTGATAATCATAAATACAGCAACATAAATTTAATTGCTGTCGTCATCAGTTATTCGCATTCGCTTGCTTCGAACGCGTATACATTCACTATCATCGCTGGAATAATTTTGAACTGGACTTTCTCTTGCTCGTTCGGCATCTACATTTTGAAAAATGAACTCTGTTATGAGCCGTTGTTCGCCAATTCTTGCTACCTCTTTGTATAATTCCTTGTAACGAGCCATACAAGAATTCAGCTCACGTTGGAATTGTGCAGCTCTTTCGACATTGGGATCATTTTTGACGAATTTAATTTAATTGCAAGTTGAAGCCCTTCTTGAATTAAATTTTCAGTTAATTTTACAGGTTCTTCACTATCACTGCTTTCTATAACATCAGCATTCTGTGAGGCAAAATGTAATATTTCGTCTTCGCTAAGAACTTTATCAATCATCAGTTCATCAATGTCATCAGATACCAAGTCATCAAAACCCTCCCCACCAACTGCGTGTGCTAAAGCAATTATATTGGGATATTCGTTTGTATTTTTCTCCACAGGATTTTTACTTTTTACACATTCTGGCCAAATTGCTCTCCAACATCCGTTTAAGGTTGATGGTCGTAAATCTGACAATGCTAAAGCAGCATGTGTAACGCAATCTTTAATAGAAAACTTTTTCCAGGCATCAATTACTGTTAGAGTTTTATCCCTATCCAAAGTGTCCAAAATGTACTGGAATGTTCGTTTGATATAATAAGTTTTGAATGTTGCGATAATTCCTTGGTCCAGTGGTTGGATTAGGGATGTGGTATTTGGTGGCAGGAACAAAACTTGTACATTTTGGTGTTCCAACTGAGGATGCCCGGGTGCATTGTCTACCAACAGAAGAACTTTAAATTCTAAGCCCTTTTCATTCAAATATTTTCTAGTTTCGGGCACAAAATATTTAATGAACCATTCTGTGAAAACTGTAGTTGTCACCCATGCTTTTTTATTGGCCATCCAATTAACCGGCAATGTATCAAAATCGACACCTTTCATTGCTCGAGGCTTTAATGCACGATTGATAAGCAGGGGCTTTAACATCCGATCTCCAGAAGCGTTACTGCACAATAAAAATGTGACTCGATCTTTTTCAACTTTAAAACCCCCAGCACTTTTTTGCGATTTGGACACATATGTTCTTCTCGGCATTTTTTTTCCAAAAAAGACCGGTTTCGTCAGCGTTAAAAACCTGATCTGGACTGTATCCACCATCCGCTATTATTTTTTTAAGTTTTTAAGTTTAGTTGGTATTCTTCTTCTATAGAACCTTAATGCTTGCTGTTTGATATTGTTTCCGTCTACGGGAATTCTTTTTTGGGCATTTTCCTCCAGCCATATTATGAGTGCTTTTTCCATTTTTTCTTTAACAGCATCTCTAGTGTATGATGAAGACTTAACAGATAGGTTCGTTCCAGAAATCACCGACTGCCTAATAGCAATTTCATTTTTCTTTATAGTTCTTATTGTGGCTTCATTTAAACCGAACGTTTTACCAAGAGCAGTTGAGCCTTCTCCATTTCGAAGGCGATCTAAAATTTCAATCTTGGATTCCAAAGAAATTGCCTTCCGTTTTAGTTTTATATCTGACATTTCCTTTTAGGGATACATAAAATATTTTACAAAATTAAAAAACATAAATAACTGAATAAATACAAAATATTTTTTGGCTTACCTTTTATCTTAATGCGTTAAAATTAAATTTAATGGAAAATCAAATTTGCCTGCAAAAAATTTCTTAACAAAACACGTCTTATTGCATTGACAGTTCACAAAATATTAACACGTTTCAATTGCTCTGACCAGTAAATTTTATTGTATGCACATAAAGGGAATTCCCCTAAATTAGTGCTATTCACATTTGCTTTGACCAGTAAAAATTGCTTGTACGCGCTAAAAGGGAATTCACTTAAATCTTTAAGCTAGTGTTCGCAAACTATCGATAGCACTATCGATACTATCGATGGTTTCAGACTTTTTTCTTTCATAAATACTTTTTTGTGATATGAACATACTTCGCAAAAATTAAATTTGACAAAAAAAATTTAAGTACATAAAATTTCAAATCGTGCTAAATGGAATAAAATCGTGTAAAAAAAATTAAAAATATTCAATTTTCAAACCGTGTTATATCAAAACCGTGTAAAAAAAGACCGTGTAAAAACAGACTTAGGTGTATAAACAACTGGGTTTTTAATTCTTTTGCTTATACACATATCTGACACGTGCATTGCATTTCATTTTCAATAGATATTTCGACAAGAAGCGTCATTTGTAGTAATTGTTTATCCGTAATTAAGTTGTCGGCTATTCTTAAATAAATGATTGAAACTTAGATCAATTTTTGGTACTTCTATTGTCGTCAGATAAAACAATTTATTAGCTGATACATCAGGATATATCTTTTTCGAATATTAATATGCCACAAACACCAGAGAAATGTGATTGGAACGAGATTGATGTGGGCAATAGTCAAATCACTAAAAATTATTTTTTTAAGTAAAACTAGACATTAAAGAACATAATAATATACATTTTGATATACTTTAAAGCTGTAAAACAACAAACATGAGAGGAAATATGTAATAGAGTTGTTGCAACAAGCAATGGGTAAGGGAAAAATACAAATATAGGTATTAAAAAAATAAATACAATATATTTTTTGTTATTTAAAAAGTGAATTTAACCAATCGACAGATGAAGATTTCTTTATTGAAGACAATAAAGAAAACATTTCAAAATTAACTTCAACGATAGATGTTAAAAACGGAAACAATTTTACAGCAATGGTGGAACATTATACACATGTGCAACAAGCAGCAAATGAAGAAAATTTTTTTTACCGGCTAAAGTAAGAAATGACAAGCAAGAGTCACAATTGGAGGCTAAGAACAATGTGCTGCTAACAGCCAATATAAATTTAACCTGCGGGTGGTCCATAAACAAAAATTTTTGTTGCAAAACCGCAAAAGGTGCCATTTCCACCTCAGTCTTATTTAGTAAAAGATAATTATCGACATAATCGTGAAAAGGCCGAATTTGGAAGAGCTAAAGAGGAAAACATATATTCTATATCGTAAGGTGAGTGATTTATGATTTCAGAAAATGTTTTTTAACAATGTCATTAAAAAAAGTTAAGAATATTTTAGGCTTTTGTTCAAATTTAGGTTTAGATTTATTTTAAAATGATAAAAAACTATTGAACTACCCAAAATTACTAAATTTGAAAATAACAAAAAAATCATATACTATCTATTTCGCGCTGATACTACAATTCATTTTTATTTTCTTAACTAAAATATATATTACTACTTCCTAGGTATTCATTGCTCTTGCAACCAACAGTGTCAACTAACGTTTCACTTATTTCCGTCTATGCATCCGGTGAGTGTTTAACTTCTTATATATAAAACTAAACAACTCAAATTCGCGATATTGTACCAAGACGTCCTACCCATACGTCTGTTTTCGTTTACATTTTTTCAAACCAAAGATTTAAGTAAAAAATTAATGTGATCAACTATTCTCTTGCCACGTTAACAGACCATACTGCAATTTCTTAACCTTGTTTCCAAAGCTAAGACCTCGTCTTAACCTTGTATAAGTGAAGAAATCTCTATCGTATTTATTCTGGTAGACTTCTTCTCGTTGGATATCTCTTTCCAATAAGTAAAACGACTGTGTTCTGTGAGTTAGGGTCTTAAACTAAATTTTATTTCCTACCACCAAGTTTGCGTTGGTTACAAAGTGCAACGCAAACATATAACTTAAATTAGCAAAAACGTAAAATATAAAATCGAAGTAGCTGATCATGCAAATCTAAAACGGCGCGTGTCAACTATACGCAGCACCAATACTAAGCTACGTATGAACTAAATGTTGCCGATTAGGCAGATCAGAATCAAAGCGTGTTAACTGTTCCCCGTTTTGAATGAAGGCCGTCCTCGGTCTTCTTCAAGATTTCTTCCAACGTATTTTTCAAGTTGACTAGCGATCTTCTCTTTCTCCAGCCCCTTATCATTCTGTAAGCCAGATATATCAAGGCGATGCAACACAATATCACAGAGGTGCTCAAGATAGGTTTCACAGTGATTTCTTTCTTTAACTCATCGAGATGCTGAAGATTTCTAATTTGCATGTCGTGGAGAAACGGTAGACTGAGAACTTGTTTATGCTCTGTAACCTTTATCATGGGAAGGTTTGGCAATTCGGGAATACTCCCTGGGACCCCAGCCCTATTCACGTACGTGATTCCACCGATGATAACTTCACTATCAAAAGTAACCAGGTAAGTGCCATTCACAAGTTGGCTGTTACCGTGATTTTCAATCACCTCTGCGATCGCATTGTTGATAATGATAATGCCATCATCCACTACCATTACTTTCTTAAGATCGTCGAACTGAGTGTTACATTCGGCAGATGTCCCAAATACTAGTTGTTGAGCACAAGTGGTAACGTTTTGAAATTTGCTAAAAGTGGACGAGATTGCTGTCCTGCAGCTTTCGACTGAGAGTACCTGATTGCCACATTTTGCCACCTTGTTGCCTCCCTCGAAAGAAATTATTTTTTGCTGGTGGGAGACAGGGAACAGATCTATTCTCTTGCATAGCTGCTTGGGTCTAGGAAATTTAATAACAAATTGTAAAATATCATTATTTTGGTAAATCTTAATGCTACTGATACTCATAACTTCCGACACACTAGTGTCTGTAAAGCTTCCATTCTTCACCAGTGACTTCACTTCCTCGCTATCAAGTATTGCGAGATCTATAACGTTTACCTTCGCTAAACTAACAGATAAAATTAAATTCTGCAAATTTATAATCGAAATTCTATTTCTGGCTAAAAGTGTTTCGTACAATTTATCAGTGTTCATCCTATCTTTTTCTTTTTCAGCTGCGATTACCTGGTTTACCGTGTCCGTCAGTTTCTGAAGTTGTTGGTCGATTCTAGTGTTGATATCTATTTGTCTGTTGTTTGCTTCCACCAGCTGCTCTTGTCTAAACTTGCTCTCTTCAAAGTCATCGAAGTCAGGAGTGCCTGCTACTACCTTCAGGGCAGTTCCTAAGATGTTTAAACTTCTGGCATGTCTGTGGTGGATTCGTAGGGCTGAGAGCAATGAAGCCATATGGTTAATATCTGATTCCAAAATTTTTTTCATATGAGACTGTGGGAAGAGATCAGACAATTCGGTTGTTTCCTTAATGAGTCCGTCGTATAAAGTCAAGTTGGAAGAGTGTTTTAGGTAACCATAATCATCCCAAATAATTATATCGCCATCATATATTGGGATGTAGTTTGAATGATAGTCGATGATCTTGCCTGCTATCGGTAAAATTACCGTAAGTAAGATGTTTAGAAACCTAGAATAAAGAAAGTTGTTTAGAGCCATGCTATCTCAGATTGTCCTTATGGACCACCCTTCCTTTTATTAGAACTGTCGTGCCCAAATCAGCTTCGACCGTTCCTTCTCCATACAAAGGGCTTAATTTATTTCCCAATCTCCTGTTCGATTTTATAAAAATTGTATCTCCTACCTCGAACTTTCTATCTGTCCTACCCCTGTTGTGATTATCCAGGGTTTGATTTTGTGCACTTAAGATTTTTTCCATAATGAGCGTTCTTAGCTCATTTGGAGCGGAATGGATTATATCGATAGGACGCTTTTCGGTAACAGAGTGGATTGTCCTATTGTACTCAATAGTGGCCTGCAAAATAAGGTTGACGGTATCCTCGATGTTTCTCTGAAGTTTCAGACATCTCGCGACCTCTGAGAGGATGCTGTGGAAACGCTCCACTTGGCCATTTGACGTGCTATGAAGTGGTGGTGAATTAACGATCTGTATGTTATACGAGTCTAATAATGTTCTTATAGTCTCTGAATTTAGGGATTTTTCGTTGTCGCAAAATATTGTCTTAGTTTGAGGGAAAAAGTTCATTAATTGTAGTATTGGAATTTTAACATCGAAGATGGTACGGGATTGGATTGGCTGAACTATAGCGAACTTGGAAAATTTGTCAATGCAAGTAAGGAAATATTTTTGGTCAGTGGAGTAAATATCTATGTGTAGGATTTCACCCGCATAGTTGGGAATTCGTGTTTCTCCAATGAATTGCCGTTTCGGGTGCCTCTGGTACTTTCCCTTAGAGCAAATTTTACAATTTGAAACAATTTCCTTAGCAAGTTTTGACATTTTCGGAAAGTAATAGTCTTGTAATATTTGTTTTACGTTTTCCTGGGCAGCTCTATGCGCTCTGTTGTGTTCAGAAGCAACAATTTCTCTCTGTTCATTAAGGTCATAGATGTATGTTACAAAGAGTTTTGAGTACCAAAATTTAGTGCCTGGAAACTGTCTGATTAAGTCATGTTGCAAGAATGCCAGAGTTGGGAGAGTGCAGTATATTGCATTTACCACATTTGGGTTAACTGCATCCCGGACCGTTTCAAAGAGTTCGTTTTTTTCATTAAATTGGATGTTATGTCTTATTTTCTTTCCGAATATTACAAAGGTACGCAATGAGGCTTGTTCAGCCTCTTCAATAATTATTTGATTTCTGTAGCAATTAATCGGGTTATCCGTACTCGGAATAGTATAGGTAAGGGACGCCTCACTATGAACAGTAGCATGGTCTGATTCTGGGTCGTTGTCCGTAGCGTTTATTTGTTGTCGGGATAACGCATCCGCAACTACATTTTCCTTTCCAGGTTTGTAAAAAATCTTTGCGTTGTGCTCATCAACAAAAGCTCTCCAACGTTTGATTTTCGCATTTGGGTTTCGGTCTGAAACCGCGAATGTTAACGGCTGGTGGTCCGTAAAAATGTTGAGAGTTTTCGCGCCGTAAAGGTAATTTCGAAGGGTTTTTAAAGCCCAAACTATTGCCAAAAGCTCTCTCTCATTCGTAGCATAATGCATTTCGGGGTCTTTTAATGTTCTAGAGATAAATTGTATCGGTTTACCATCTTGGGATAAGACTGCACCTAGGCCCAATGCCGAAGCATCTGTCGTTAAGTCGAATGGTTTCCTAAAATCTGGATACGTAAGCATAACGTCTTCTGAAGTCAGTATTTCCTTTAGTTTACTGAAAACAAGCAATTGACTTTCGTTAAGTGTTATTATAACCTTTTTTGACTGACTTGCACTAACTTTCCCGTTTTCGCCCTTTAGCTCGCCTGTTAATGGTTTGGCGATTCTCGCAAAATCTTTAATGAATGATCTATAGTGACTCGCCAGTCCTAAAAAAGATCTTAATTGAAACAGGTTAGAAGGTGGAACGAATCTAAGAATCGCCGCAATTTTGTCTGAAGACTTCCGTATGCCTTCCGTCGACACCACGAAACCAAGATATTCCACACTAGTCCTAAAAAATTTTGACTTTTCGACGGAAACGCACATATGTGCTTCCCGAAGCTTCGTGAGGACCCAGTTGACATGAATAAGGTGGTCATCTTCTGATTCCGAAAAAATAATCACGTCATCGACATAAACGTGGCATGATTTTCCTATCTGTTCCCTAAGAATGTCGTCGATAGCTCTCTGAAAGATACTTGGAGCATTTTTTAACCCAAAAGGTAGTCTGCAGAATTCGTACGTTCCGTTGTTAACTGAGAAAGCAGTTTCCTCCCTATCTCTTTCTGCGAGTTCAATTTGATGAAAACCAGATTTAAGGTCCAGGGTAGTAAAATATTTAGCATTTCCCAAGTTTGATAGAATTACCGACATATTCGGGATAGGATATTTGTCGTTAATAGTAATTTCATTAAGCTTTCGGAAATCTATCACCATTCGTTTCTTCCTGTTTCCTAATTCGTCCATGCTTGTCTTGTCTACGACCCAAATTGGGTTATTATAGGGTGACCTAGATGGTCGAATAATGTGGTCTGCCAGAAGTTGTCTAATTTCCTCGTTTACAAAGTCCGATACCCCTATTGGGTATGGATACGATTTCGAATATATTGCTTCATCGGTTTGAGTCCGGATCGTCGCTACTATATTTGTGTTATACGGCAGTGATTTTTTTGGGTCTGAAAATACTTCGTTGTTATTGTTAATAATATTCTTAAATTTGGATCGGATTCTGGTACATTTTTCACGTCAACTATAATATGATTCACATCTTTGCACTTCATGAAACAAATTTTCTCCGAGCCTGCCGCGTAATTAATTGTCCCTTTTTTTAGGTCAATGTTAGCATTAACCTGTTTTAGAAGGTCTAACCCCACAATTGCATCAAATGTTGAAAGATTCTCTAGCACAAAAAAAGTTGAATTTTTCCCAAACAAATTTACGACACATTTTTTATTTATGTAATTTTTTCCGTGAATCGAATGAACTGTAAAGGGATTATCGGTATCCTTGATACCTTTAAGTTGTTTAAGTGGTCTTATATAATTTTTCGATGCCCCGGTGTCTATTAATATTTTTATTGTCTCCCCAGCAAGAACCCGTTCTATGAATGGTAGCTGGGCGCATGCCCTAAAAAATTAATGCTTTCAAAATCATTATCGTTAGCATGCTGTTCGATATCTAGAACCGCATCGTCCGCTGTGATGGAATATTGTTCCACCTCATTTGTCACATGGTTGATCCTCTGAATCCTGGATCCCGTTTGGCTGTCCGATCCAGGTTGTTTTTTCGTAGGTTGAAAATTTTGGTTTCGACCGCTCGTGTGCTGTCTGAACCTTGAAGACGATGGGTCAATATCCATTGGTTCTGGAATATCTTGTCCTCTGACTTGACCCGGGTGCCTTTGAGATTGGACCCTATTATAGTATGGGTTTTTCTCGTTAGGTTGATTTTGATTGGGGAATTTCCTAGCATTAATTTTATTATTCTCGTTGATTCTATTAGCAAATGTGGTTGCAAAAACATACCGCTCGTGGTTAGATTCAAGTTCCTGTGCGAGTGCCAATGCTGTTGGTAGGTCCACAGGTCGTGACGAGAATAAGATGTCGCATAGAGGTTTTCTTAAACCTGAAATAAAGGTGCGAAGTGCATCCTTTCTATACTTATCATTTAGCACATGTACGACGTCACTGTCGTACGTCATCAATGTCTTATTCGTCAATAATGTAAGCTTTCGTTCAACGCTATCATAAAAATCCAAAACAGAACCATTACCCTGTCTAAGCGTGCTTAACTCCTGTTCTATTAAATATATTGGTCGTTTATCCGCATATGTAAAATCCAAGCGAGCAATAATAGCTCGAAAATTTAGCACTGTATTAAATGAGGCCAGAACGGCATCTGCCGCTCCCCTTATCTCATTTCTCAGAATGGCCACAGCTTGGTAGTGTTTAGAACTACCATCAAAATGCTCATAAACCTTATATGCAGTATGTGCTGCCTGTCTCCAAGAGACATATTGTTCTAATTTACCGTCGAACTCCGGTAATGATTTTATTAAGTCAAGCGTTTCGTTGCATACCACTGAAGGGTCTATGGCAGTTTCCCTAAATTCTTCTACGTTCACTCTACCAACTTCTAAACTAGCTATTTTCTCAGTAAGTTCGTTAATTTTTTCTGTAAACAATCTAGACTGATGTTGTGTTGCCGCAACTACGGCCCTGTTAATCATAGCTTGTACTTCTTCCTGTGACATCCTTTCTCTATTTCCCGTAATATTTAAACTGTCAAACAAGTCCTCCAAATCACTCATAAATTAAAAAATATAGTTTTAGTTTCGTAAAACCATCAACACACTTTCGCTTTAACTGGATAGAAAAGGTCAAAACACTGATAATTAAAACCGTTAGCACGATAGCACTATTTTCACTTTTGATATTCTTTTTATTTTTTCCTTCTAAAGCCACTTTATGAAAATTGGAAACTTTACTTACATTCTTTTTTATTTCTTAATATAATTCTCCGTTTGACTTGGTGTTGGTGGTGGTGTTGGCTGGTGTTGGTGGCGGTGGTGGTGGTGCTGTTGTTGAAGTTATAGTTTGATATTCCTGATGAAATGTACGGTTCCTTATCCTGTTGGGCGCCAGTGAAGAAATCTCTATCGTATTTATTCTGGTAGACTTCTTCTCGTTGGATATCTCTTTCCAATAAGTAAAACGACTGTGTTCTGTGAGTTAGGGTCTTAAACTAAATTTTATTTCCTACCACCAAGTTTGCGTTGGCTACAAAGTGCAACGCAAACATATAACTTAAATTAGCAAAAACGTAAAATATAAAATCGAAGTAGCTGATCATGCAAATCTAAAACGGCGCGTGTCAACTATACGCAGCACCAATACTAAGCTACGTATGAACTAAATGTTGCCGATTAGGCAGATCAGAATCAAAGCGTGTTAACTTATATGTTTAGAAATTCGTCATTTATTTAAATTTTGTTATCAAACTGCATACTTAACCTTCATCCTTTAAAATAGCTCAACTTGCTGTAAGGTTCGGAATTAGCTATAACCCATGCACTAGCAGACTAAAGGGTTCTTATGTTACCTAATGTCACAGTTACCCTGGAACTGGTACCCACTGCTCATAGTGTCGTGGCGGCTACAAATGTAGTCAGCTAATAAACGGTAGCGTCTGGTTGGCTATCAAAAAGGATAGTATGTTAACTGCGAATATAAAATAAAATGTTGCATTGACGAAATTTTCTAAACAATTCAAGGCTTCGACGGGCGAATCGCTTGGATATCTGCTTCCATAGAATAAAAAATTTGTCGCGATAAGGGTGCGAACTATATTCAGTTAAATACCATAGTCAAAATGGGTTTAAATATACTAAACAATTGAATAAAAATAAAACATGATCTCAGCGTTAAGGTGCTAAAAAAGTATAACGTGTGATAGTTGAATTAATTCGGAGAACTCTCGAACGTCTTCCCTTTAGTATAATGAAAGGTCATTACCGAAATACGGATACGGTAATGTAAAAGTAGGTCTTGTGGATACTAAGTCATAATAATTGGGTATAGAACGAAGAGTAGAAACTTAATCAACCACAAAAAATTAAACCACGTCTTCCCACCACACTAAAGATAAACCATTTGTGCCGGAATAAAACCAACGATTGCATCAGTGTCCATTTACGAGAAGTGAAAAACTGCCATGAAGGAAAAACAAAAACGGAATACATTTAGAAAACATTTAATAGTTTTGTTATAATTTAATATTTGAAATAAAATAAATGATGGCGAAAAGTGTAATTTTACAATGCACTCATATCTTTACAGGCATATTTTGTAGGTTATGTTGTTAGTAAGAAGAATATTGAATATGAGGTAGAAAAAACCATAGAGAAAAAACGTTGGGACTAGCAGGCATTTTCTAGTTTTGTTTTATATTAATAACTTGTGAGTAGTTTTGTTAAAAAGAAGAATATTGCTGAAAATTAATATTTGCTATCTTCACTCCGATATAAATAGTTATCTCTTTCTATCTTGTGCTTATCAATCCTGATTTATATTTTATTTTGTCTATCTGATTCTTCACTGTATAAGAAATAGAATATCGCTGAAAAAGACAACAAATTTGCCATCTTCTCTCTGATAAACAACTTATCTCTTTCATCTTTTATATATGACCAACTCTGTTTTATTTTGCTTATATATTTGATTCTTTCATTGTATAAAAAGATAATTACTGAAAAAAATGCTACTCGCTCACCGATGAACAATTTTTCGCTTTCTAACTTACATATGATCAACTCTGTTTTATTCTTTCTTTCGCTTATAGATCTAATTTGTTCACTTCATAAGAAAAATAATATTGCTGAAAGAGACAATAAATTGCTACTTCCCCTCCGATGATGCATCAGTGTCCATTTTAGTTTAGTACGGTAAAATTTTGTGTGAACGTAAACAATACGATCAGGTGAAACAAAACATCATGGACGGAAAAGAACAACCGTAGAGTTTGCAACCATTAAACATGTAATATTAACTCGCTGTAACTTTACTAGTTGTTTTGTAAATGTGCCGCCCTGTTCGCTTCACTTATTATACAACTGTGTATAGTACCCGAGTTTGATTATCAAAAAGAAAACACGTGTTGATGTGTTATATTTCTTTTCGAATCAAATATAACAACTTGTTAAACCTGTATATTGTTATAGTTGATTTTGTGTTATGCTTCTATGGTTGTTAAATTTGTTGCAAAACTTTGAAAAGTTCAATTTCCAACATTGTAATATTTGCAGGGATGTTCAATTAGCATTGTAACAAATTAGCAATCCAGTTACATTTAGTGAAGAGTATGGGCGAGTTCCAAAACGTCATTTGCAATGAAACTAAACAAAGTCATGCATTCCTAAACGCAACCGTGTAAACGTTGACAATGTTATACATCCCTAAATGCAATCCCTAAAGCAAACTTGGCATTACTAATTTTGTTGATGCAGTGTTGTTATTACAAAGTAAACACCACACTTGTTTGCTTTGTTTCGAAACGGTAGTAAAAAGGCATCACTGCAATGTATTTTGACGTTTTAAAACTCACCCTATCATTAATAAGAAGAAGAATATGGCTGTAAACGATTTTGTTGTCTTCACTCCGGTGAACATATTTATCTCTTTCTATCTTATGCTGAATACATTAGGTTTTCATATCTTCACTCAGATTAACATATTTATCTCTATCTGTTATGTACTACATATAAACAACTGGGTTTTTAATACTTTTCCTTATACATATAACTTACTCTTGCATTGCATTTCATTTTCAATAGATATTTCAATAAGAAGCGTCGTTTGTAGTAATTGTTTATCCGTAATTAAGTTGTCGGCTATTATTAAATAAACGATTGAAATTAAGATCATTTTTGGTAATTCTATTGCCTTTAGATAAAACAATTTATTAGCTGATACATCAATATATATCTTTTTCGAATATGAATATGCCACAAACACCAGAGAAATATGATTGGAACGACACCGATGTGGGCGGCAGTCAATTAAATCACTAAAAATTATTTTTGTAAGTAAAATTAGAAATTAAAGAACAATAATAATACACATGTTCATTTTTTTTAAGCTAAAAAACAAACGAGAGGAAATATGAAGTGAAGTTGTTGCAACAAACAATGGTTAATAGAAAAATGGAAGTATAGGTATTAAAAAATAAATACAAAAGATTTTTTTAAAGTAAAACTGGACTTAACCAATAAATCTTTAACCTAATTTTTTTTCTTCCATGTGCTAGATCATGAGGACGTCTGCTTCGAGCAATTCTACTTCTCAACAGGAAGGCCGATCGCGGAAACCAGGTAAGTATTTGTGAATTTACAATTGAATTGAAAGCGTATTTGGAAATAGACCAAATAGATTGACTGATTTTTCTAAAACTACCTCGACCTTTTGTTCTTTATGAGAAAACCTTTCCTATTTCGTCACGACCTCTCGGTTAAAAGAGACCATTGTCCTTATATCAGGCTCAAAACGTAAACAATAAAAATTATTGAACTACCTTAAATTACTAAAATTCAAAATCATGTACTATCTATTTCGCCCTGATACTATTTCAATTCATTTTTATTTTCTTAACTAAAACATGTATTGCTACTTCCTAGGTATTCATTGCTCTTACAACCAACAGTGTCAACTAACGTTTCACTTATTTCCATCCGGTGAGTGTTTAACTTCTATATAAAAACTAAAAAAAACTTAAATACGCGATATTGTACCAAGACGTCCTACCTATCCGTCTTCTTTCATTTACCTTTTTTTTTCAAACCAAATATTAAAGTAAAAAATTAATTTGGCCAACTATTCTCTTGTCTCGTTACTAGACCATACGGCTATTACTTTAGCCTTGTTTCCAAAGCTAAGATCTCATCTTAACCTTGTATATGTTTAGAAATTCGTCATTTATTTAAATTTTATCAAACTGCATACTTAGCCTTCATCCTTTAAAATAGCTCAACTTGCTGTAAGGTTCGGAATTAGCTATAACCCATGCACTAGCAGACTAAAGGGTTCTTATGTTACCTAATGTCACAGTTACCCTGGAACTGGTACCCACTGCTCATAGTGTCGTGGCGGCTACAAATGTAGTCAGCTAATAAACGGTAGCGTCTGGTTGGCTATCAAAAAGGATAGTATGTTAACTGCGAATATAAAATAAAATGTTGCATTGACGAAATTTTCTAAACAATTCAAGGCTTCGACGGGCGAATCGCTTGGATATCTGCTTCCATAGAATAAAAAATTTGTCGCGATAAGGGTGCGAACTATATTCAGTTAAATACCATAGTCAAAATGGGTTTAAATATACTAAACAATTGAATAAAAATAAAACATGATCTCAGCGTTAAGGTGCTAAAAAAGTATAACGTGTGATAGTTGAATTAATTCGGAGAACTCTCGAACGTCTCCCCTTTAGTATAATGAAAGGTCATTACCGAAATACGGATACGGTAATGTAAAAGTAGGTCTTGTGGATACTAAGTCATAATAATTGGGTATAGAACGAAGAGTAGAAACTTAATCAACCACAAAAAATTAAACCACGTCTTCCCACCACACTAAAGATAAACCATTTGTGCCGGAATAAAACCAACGATTGCATCAGTGTCCATTTACGAGAAGTGAAAAACTGCCATGAAGGAAAAACAAAAACGGAATACATTTAGAAAACATTTAATAGTTTTGTTATAATTTAATATTTGAAATAAAATAAATGATGGCGAAAAGTGTAATTTTACAATGCACTCATATCTTTACAGGCATATTTTGTAGGTTATGTTGTTAGTAAGAAGAATATTGAATATGAGGTAGAAAAAAACCATAGAGAAAAAACGTTGGGACTAGCAGGCATTTTCTAGTTTTGTTTTATATTAATAACTTGTGAGTAGTTTTGTTAAAAAGAAGAAAATTGCTGAAAATTAATATTTGCTATCTTCACTCCGATATAAATAGTTATCTCTTTCTATCTTGTGCTTATCAATCCTGATTTATATTTTATTTTGTCTATCTGATTCTTCACTGTATAAGAAATAGAATATCGCTGAAAAAGACAACAAATTTGCCATCTTCTCTCTGATAAACAACTTATCTCTTTCATCTTTTATATATGACCAACTCTGTTTTAATTTGCTTATATATTTGATTCTTTCATTGTATAAAAAGATAATTACTGAAAAAAATGCTATTCGCTCACCGATGAACAATTTTTCGCTTTCTAACTTACATATGATCAACTCTGTTTTATTCTTTCTTTCGCTTATATATCTAATTTGTTCACTTCATAAGAAAAATAATATTGCTGAAAGAGACAATAAATTGCTACTTCCCCTCCGATGATGCATCAGTGTCCATTTTAGTTTAGTACGGTAAAATTTTGTGTGAACGTAAACAATACGATCAGGTGAAACAAAACATCATGGACGGAAAAGAACAACCGTAGAGTTTGCAACCATTAAACATGTAATATTAACTCGCTGTAACTTTACTAGTTGTTTTGTAAATGTGCCGCCCTGTTCGCTTCACTTATTATACAACTGTGTATAGTACCCGAGTTTGATTATCAAAAAGAAAACACGTGTTGATGTGTTATATTTCTTTTCGAATCAAATATAACCACTTGTTAAACCTGTATATTGTTATAGTTGATTTTGTGTTATGCTTCTATGGTTGTTAAATTTGTTGCAAAACTTTGAAAAGTTCAATTTCCAACATTGTAATATTTGCAGGGATGTTCAATTAGCATTGTAACAAATTAGCAATCCAGTTACATTTAGTGAAGAGTATGGGCGAGTTCCAAAACGTCATTTGCAATGAAACTAAACAAAGTCATGCATTCCTAAACGCAACCGTGTAAACGTTGACAATGTTATACATCCCTAAATGTATAATAAAAGTTATCGATGCGTAACAAAAAGCAAACTTGGCATTACTAATTTTGTTGATGCAGTGTTGTTATTACAAAGTAAACACCACACTTGTTTGCTTTGTTTCGAAACGGTAGTAAAAAGGCATCACTGCAATGTATTTTGACGTTTTAAAACTCACCCTATCATTAATAAGAAGAAGAATATGGCTGTAAACGATTTTGTTGTCTTCACTCCGGTGAACATATTTATCTCTTTCTATCTTATGCTGAATACATTAGGTTTTCATATCTTCACTCAGATTAACATATTTATCTCTATCTGTTATGTACTACATATAAACAACTGGGTTTTTAATACTTTTCCTTATACATATAACTTACTCTTGCATTGCATTTCATTTTCAATAGATATTTCAATAAGAAGCGTCGTTTTTAGTAATTGTTTATCCGTAATTAAGTTGTCGGCTATTATTAAATAAACGATTGAAATTAAGATCATTTTTGGTAATTCTATTGCCTTTAGATAAAACAATTTATTAGCTGATACATCAATATATATCTTTTTCGAATATGAATATGCCACAAACACCAGAGAAATATGATTGGAACGACACCGATGTGGGCGGCAGTCAATTAAATCACTAAAAATTATTTTTGTAAGTAAAATTAGAAATTAAAGAACAATAATAATACACATGTTCATTTTTTTTAAGCTAAAAAACAAACGAGAGGAAATATGAAGTGAAGTTGTTGCAACAAACAATGGTTAATAGAAAAATGGAAGTATAGGTATTAAAAAATAAATACAAAAGATTTTTTTAAAGTAAAACTGGACTTAACCAATAAATCTTTAACCTAATTTTTTTTCTTCCATGTGCTAGATCATGAGGACGTCTGCTTCGAGCAATTCTACTTCTCAACAGGAAGGCCGATCGCGGAAACCAGGTAAGTATTTGTGAATTTACAATTGAATTGAAAGCGTATTTGGAAATAGACCAAATAGATTGACTGATTTTTCTAAAACTACCTCGACCTTTTGTTCTTTATGAGAAAACCTTTCCTATTTCGTCACGACCTCTCGGTTAAAAGAGACCATTGTCCTTATATCAGGCTCAAAACGTAAACAATAAAAATTATTGAACTACCTTAAATTACTAAAATTCAAAATCATGTACTATCTATTTCGCCCTGATACTATTTCAATTCATTTTTATTTTCTTAACTAAAACATGTATTGCTACTTCCTAGGTATTCATTGCTCTTACAACCAACAGTGTCAACTAACGTTTCACTTATTTCCATCCGGTGAGTGTTTAACTTCTATATAAAAACTAAAAAAAACTTAAATACGCGATATTGTACCAAGACGTCCTACCTATCCGTCTTCTTTCATTTACCTTTTTTTTTCAAACCAAATATTAAAGTAAAAAATTAATTTGGCCAACTATTCTCTTGTCTCGTTACTAGACCATACGGCTATTACTTTAGCCTTGTTTCCAAAGCTAAGATCTCATCTTAACCTTGTATATGTTTAGAAATTCGTCATTTATTTAAATTTTATCAAACTGCATACTTAGCCTTCATCCTTTAAAATAGCTCAACTTGCTGTAAGGTTCGGAATTAGCTATAACCCATGCACTAGCAGACTAAAGGGTTCTTATGTTACCTAATGTCACAGTTACCCTGGAACTGGTACCCACTGCTCATAGTGTCGTGGCGGCTACAAATGTAGTCAGCTAATAAACGGTAGCGTCTGGTTGGCTATCAAAAAGGATAGTATGTTAACTGCGAATATAAAATAAAATGTTGCATTGACGAAATTTTCTAAACAATTCAAGGCTTCGACGGGCGAATCGCTTGGATATCTGCTTCCATAGAATAAAAAATTTGTCGCGATAAGGGTGCGAACTATATTCAGTTAAATACCATAGTCAAAATGGGTTTAAATATACTAAACAATTGAATAAAAATAAAACATGATCTCAGCGTTAAGGTGCTAAAAAAGTATAACGTGTGATAGTTGAATTAATTCGGAGAACTCTCGAACGTCTCCCCTTTAGTATAATGAAAGGTCATTACCGAAATACGGATACGGTAATGTAAAAGTAGGTCTTGTGGATACTAAGTCATAATAATTGGGTATAGAACGAAGAGTAGAAACTTAATCAACCACAAAAAATTAAACCACGTCTTCCCACCACACTAAAGATAAACCATTTGTGCCGGAATAAAACCAACGATTGCATCAGTGTCCATTTACGAGAAGTGAAAAACTGCCATGAAGGAAAAACAAAAACGGAATACATTTAGAAAACATTTAATAGTTTTGTTATAATTTAATATTTGAAATAAAATAAATGATGGCGAAAAGTGTAATTTTACAATGCACTCATATCTTTACAGGCATATTTTGTAGGTTATGTTGTTAGTAAGAAGAATATTGAATATGAGGTAGAAAAAAACCATAGAGAAAAAACGTTGGGACTAGCAGGCATTTTCTAGTTTTGTTTTATATTAATAACTTGTGAGTAGTTTTGTTAAAAAGAAGAAAATTGCTGAAAATTAATATTTGCTATCTTCACTCCGATATAAATAGTTATCTCTTTCTATCTTGTGCTTATCAATCCTGATTTATATTTTATTTTGTCTATCTGATTCTTCACTGTATAAGAAATAGAATATCGCTGAAAAAGACAACAAATTTGCCATCTTCTCTCTGATAAACAACTTATCTCTTTCATCTTTTATATATGACCAACTCTGTTTTAATTTGCTTATATATTTGATTCTTTCATTGTATAAAAAGATAATTACTGAAAAAAATGCTATTCGCTCACCGATGAACAATTTTTCGCTTTCTAACTTACATATGATCAACTCTGTTTTATTCTTTCTTTCGCTTATATATCTAATTTGTTCACTTCATAAGAAAAATAATATTGCTGAAAGAGACAATAAATTGCTACTTCCCCTCCGATGATGCATCAGTGTCCATTTTAGTTTAGTACGGTAAAATTTTGTGTGAACGTAAACAATACGATCAGGTGAAACAAAACATCATGGACGGAAAAGAACAACCGTAGAGTTTGCAACCATTAAACATGTAATATTAACTCGCTGTAACTTTACTAGTTGTTTTGTAAATGTGCCGCCCTGTTCGCTTCACTTATTATACAACTGTGTATAGTACCCGAGTTTGATTATCAAAAAGAAAACACGTGTTGATGTGTTATATTTCTTTTCGAATCAAATATAACCACTTGTTAAACCTGTATATTGTTATAGTTGATTTTGTGTTATGCTTCTATGGTTGTTAAATTTGTTGCAAAACTTTGAAAAGTTCAATTTCCAACATTGTAATATTTGCAGGGATGTTCAATTAGCATTGTAACAAATTAGCAATCCAGTTACATTTAGTGAAGAGTATGGGCGAGTTCCAAAACGTCATTTGCAATGAAACTAAACAAAGTCATGCATTCCTAAACGCAACCGTGTAAACGTTGACAATGTTATACATCCCTAAATGTATAATAAAAGTTATCGATGCGTAACAAAAAGCAAACTTGGCATTACTAATTTTGTTGATGCAGTGTTGTTATTACAAAGTAAACACCACACTTGTTTGCTTTGTTTCGAAACGGTAGTAAAAAGGCATCACTGCAATGTATTTTGACGTTTTAAAACTCACCCTATCATTAATAAGAAGAAGAATATGGCTGTAAACGATTTTGTTGTCTTCACTCCGGTGAACATATTTATCTCTTTCTATCTTATGCTGAATACATTAGGTTTTCATATCTTCACTCAGATTAACATATTTATCTCTATCTGTTATGTACTACATATAAACAACTGGGTTTTTAATACTTTTCCTTATACATATAACTTACTCTTGCATTGCATTTCATTTTCAATAGATATTTCAATAAGAAGCGTCGTTTTTAGTAATTGTTTATCCGTAATTAAGTTGTCGGCTATTATTAAATAAACGATTGAAATTAAGATCATTTTTGGTAATTCTATTGCCTTTAGATAAAACAATTTATTAGCTGATACATCAATATATATCTTTTTCGAATATGAATATGCCACAAACACCAGAGAAATATGATTGGAACGACACCGATGTGGGCGGCAGTCAATTAAATCACTAAAAATTATTTTTGTAAGTAAAATTAGAAATTAAAGAACAATAATAATACACATGTTCATTTTTTTTAAGCTAAAAAACAAACGAGAGGAAATATGAAGTGAAGTTGTTGCAACAAACAATGGTTAATAGAAAAATGGAAGTATAGGTATTAAAAAATAAATACAAAAGATTTTTTTAAAGTAAAACTGGACTTAACCAATAAATCTTTAACCTAATTTTTTTTCTTCCATGTGCTAGATCATGAGGACGTCTGCTTCGAGCAATTCTACTTCTCAACAGGAAGGCCGATCGCGGAAACCAGGTAAGTATTTGTGAATTTACAATTGAATTGAAAGCGTATTTGGAAATAGACCAAATAGATTGACTGATTTTTCTAAAACTACCTCGACCTTTTGTTCTTTATGAGAAAACCTTTCCTATTTCGTCACGACCTCTCGGTTAAAAGAGACCATTGTCCTTATATCAGGCTCAAAACGTAAACAATAAAAATTATTGAACTACCTTAAATTACTAAAATTCAAAATCATGTACTATCTATTTCGCCCTGATACTATTTCAATTCATTTTTATTTTCTTAACTAAAACATGTATTGCTACTTCCTAGGTATTCATTGCTCTTACAACCAACAGTGTCAACTAACGTTTCACTTATTTCCATCCGGTGAGTGTTTAACTTCTATATAAAAACTAAAAAAAACTTAAATACGCGATATTGTACCAAGACGTCCTACCTATCCGTCTTCTTTCATTTACCTTTTTTTTTCAAACCAAATATTAAAGTAAAAAATTAATTTGGCCAACTATTCTCTTGTCTCGTTACTAGACCATACGGCTATTACTTTAGCCTTGTTTCCAAAGCTAAGATCTCATCTTAACCTTGTATATGTTTAGAAATTCGTCATTTATTTAAATTTTATCAAACTGCATACTTAGCCTTCATCCTTTAAAATAGCTCAACTTGCTGTAAGGTTCGGAATTAGCTATAACCCATGCACTAGCAGACTAAAGGGTTCTTATGTTACCTAATGTCACAGTTACCCTGGAACTGGTACCCACTGCTCATAGTGTCGTGGCGGCTACAAATGTAGTCAGCTAATAAACGGTAGCGTCTGGTTGGCTATCAAAAAGGATAGTATGTTAACTGCGAATATAAAATAAAATGTTGCATTGACGAAATTTTCTAAACAATTCAAGGCTTCGACGGGCGAATCGCTTGGATATCTGCTTCCATAGAATAAAAAATTTGTCGCGATAAGGGTGCGAACTATATTCAGTTAAATACCATAGTCAAAATGGGTTTAAATATACTAAACAATTGAATAAAAATAAAACATGATCTCAGCGTTAAGGTGCTAAAAAAGTATAACGTGTGATAGTTGAATTAATTCGGAGAACTCTCGAACGTCTCCCCTTTAGTATAATGAAAGGTCATTACCGAAATACGGATACGGTAATGTAAAAGTAGGTCTTGTGGATACTAAGTCATAATAATTGGGTATAGAACGAAGAGTAGAAACTTAATCAACCACAAAAAATTAAACCACGTCTTCCCACCACACTAAAGATAAACCATTTGTGCCGGAATAAAACCAACGATTGCATCAGTGTCCATTTACGAGAAGTGAAAAACTGCCATGAAGGAAAAACAAAAACGGAATACATTTAGAAAACATTTAATAGTTTTGTTATAATTTAATATTTGAAATAAAATAAATGATGGCGAAAAGTGTAATTTTACAATGCACTCATATCTTTACAGGCATATTTTGTAGGTTATGTTGTTAGTAAGAAGAATATTGAATATGAGGTAGAAAAAAACCATAGAGAAAAAACGTTGGGACTAGCAGGCATTTTCTAGTTTTGTTTTATATTAATAACTTGTGAGTAGTTTTGTTAAAAAGAAGAAAATTGCTGAAAATTAATATTTGCTATCTTCACTCCGATATAAATAGTTATCTCTTTCTATCTTGTGCTTATCAATCCTGATTTATATTTTATTTTGTCTATCTGATTCTTCACTGTATAAGAAATAGAATATCGCTGAAAAAGACAACAAATTTGCCATCTTCTCTCTGATAAACAACTTATCTCTTTCATCTTTTATATATGACCAACTCTGTTTTAATTTGCTTATATATTTGATTCTTTCATTGTATAAAAAGATAATTACTGAAAAAAATGCTATTCGCTCACCGATGAACAATTTTTCGCTTTCTAACTTACATATGATCAACTCTGTTTTATTCTTTCTTTCGCTTATATATCTAATTTGTTCACTTCATAAGAAAAATAATATTGCTGAAAGAGACAATAAATTGCTACTTCCCCTCCGATGATGCATCAGTGTCCATTTTAGTTTAGTACGGTAAAATTTTGTGTGAACGTAAACAATACGATCAGGTGAAACAAAACATCATGGACGGAAAAGAACAACCGTAGAGTTTGCAACCATTAAACATGTAATATTAACTCGCTGTAACTTTACTAGTTGTTTTGTAAATGTGCCGCCCTGTTCGCTTCACTTATTATACAACTGTGTATAGTACCCGAGTTTGATTATCAAAAAGAAAACACGTGTTGATGTGTTATATTTCTTTTCGAATCAAATATAACCACTTGTTAAACCTGTATATTGTTATAGTTGATTTTGTGTTATGCTTCTATGGTTGTTAAATTTGTTGCAAAACTTTGAAAAGTTCAATTTCCAACATTGTAATATTTGCAGGGATGTTCAATTAGCATTGTAACAAATTAGCAATCCAGTTACATTTAGTGAAGAGTATGGGCGAGTTCCAAAACGTCATTTGCAATGAAACTAAACAAAGTCATGCATTCCTAAACGCAACCGTGTAAACGTTGACAATGTTATACATCCCTAAATGTATAATAAAAGTTATCGATGCGTAACAAAAAGCAAACTTGGCATTACTAATTTTGTTGATGCAGTGTTGTTATTACAAAGTAAACACCACACTTGTTTGCTTTGTTTCGAAACGGTAGTAAAAAGGCATCACTGCAATGTATTTTGACGTTTTAAAACTCACCCTATCATTAATAAGAAGAAGAATATGGCTGTAAACGATTTTGTTGTCTTCACTCCGGTGAACATATTTATCTCTTTCTATCTTATGCTGAATACATTAGGTTTTCATATCTTCACTCAGATTAACATATTTATCTCTATCTGTTATGTACTACATATAAACAACTGGGTTTTTAATACTTTTCCTTATACATATAACTTACTCTTGCATTGCATTTCATTTTCAATAGATATTTCAATAAGAAGCGTCGTTTTTAGTAATTGTTTATCCGTAATTAAGTTGTCGGCTATTATTAAATAAACGATTGAAATTAAGATCATTTTTGGTAATTCTATTGCCTTTAGATAAAACAATTTATTAGCTGATACATCAATATATATCTTTTTCGAATATGAATATGCCACAAACACCAGAGAAATATGATTGGAACGACACCGATGTGGGCGGCAGTCAATTAAATCACTAAAAATTATTTTTGTAAGTAAAATTAGAAATTAAAGAACAATAATAATACACATGTTCATTTTTTTTAAGCTAAAAAAGAAACGAGAGGAAATATGAAGTGAAGTTGTTGCAACAAACAATGGTTAATAGAAAAATGGAAGTATAGGTATTAAAAAATAAATACAAAAGATTTTTTTAAAGTAAAACTGGACTTAACCAATAAATCTTTAACCTAATTTTTTTTCTTCCATGTGCTAGATCATGAGGACGTCTGCTTCGAGCAATTCTACTTCTCAACAGGAAGGCCGATCGCGGAAACCAGGTAAGTATTTGTGAATTTACAATTGAATTGAAAGCGTATTTGGAAATAGACCAAATAGATTGACTGATTTTTCTAAAACTACCTCGACCTTTTGTTCTTTATGAGAAAACCTTTCCTATTTCGTCACGACCTCTCGGTTAAAAGAGACCATTGTCCTTATATCAGGCTCAAAACGTAAACAATAAAAATTATTGAACTACCTTAAATTACTAAAATTCAAAATCATGTACTATCTATTTCGCCCTGATACTATTTCAATTCATTTTTATTTTCTTAACTAAAACATGTATTGCTACTTCCTAGGTATTCATTGCTCTTACAACCAACAGTGTCAACTAACGTTTCACTTATTTCCATCCGGTGAGTGTTTAACTTCTATATAAAAACTAAAAAAAACTTAAATACGCGATATTGTACCAAGACGTCCTACCTATCCGTCTTCTTTCATTTACCTTTTTTTTTCAAACCAAATATTAAAGTAAAAAATTAATTTGGCCAACTATTCTCTTGTCTCGTTACTAGACCATACGGCTATTACTTTAGCCTTGTTTCCAAAGCTAAGATCTCATCTTAACCTTGTATATGTTTAGAAATTCGTCATTTATTTAAATTTTATCAAACTGCATACTTAGCCTTCATCCTTTAAAATAGCTCAACTTGCTGTAAGGTTCGGAATTAGCTATAACCCATGCACTAGCAGACTAAAGGGTTCTTATGTTACCTAATGTCACAGTTACCCTGGAACTGGTACCCACTGCTCATAGTGTCGTGGCGGCTACAAATGTAGTCAGCTAATAAACGGTAGCGTCTGGTTGGCTATCAAAAAGGATAGTATGTTAACTGCGAATATAAAATAAAATGTTGCATTGACGAAATTTTCTAAACAATTCAAGGCTTCGACGGGCGAATCGCTTGGATATCTGCTTCCATAGAATAAAAAATTTGTCGCGATAAGGGTGCGAACTATATTCAGTTAAATACCATAGTCAAAATGGGTTTAAATATACTAAACAATTGAATAAAAATAAAACATGATCTCAGCGTTAAGGTGCTAAAAAAGTATAACGTGTGATAGTTGAATTAATTCGGAGAACTCTCGAACGTCTCCCCTTTAGTATAATGAAAGGTCATTACCGAAATACGGATACGGTAATGTAAAAGTAGGTCTTGTGGATACTAAGTCATAATAATTGGGTATAGAACGAAGAGTAGAAACTTAATCAACCACAAAAAATTAAACCACGTCTTCCCACCACACTAAAGATAAACCATTTGTGCCGGAATAAAACCAACGATTGCATCAGTGTCCATTTACGAGAAGTGAAAAACTGCCATGAAGGAAAAACAAAAACGGAATACATTTAGAAAACATTTAATAGTTTTGTTATAATTTAATATTTGAAATAAAATAAATGATGGCGAAAAGTGTAATTTTACAATGCACTCATATCTTTACAGGCATATTTTGTAGGTTATGTTGTTAGTAAGAAGAATATTGAATATGAGGTAGAAAAAAACCATAGAGAAAAAACGTTGGGACTAGCAGGCATTTTCTAGTTTTGTTTTATATTAATAACTTGTGAGTAGTTTTGTTAAAAAGAAGAAAATTGCTGAAAATTAATATTTGCTATCTTCACTCCGATATAAATAGTTATCTCTTTCTATCTTGTGCTTATCAATCCTGATTTATATTTTATTTTGTCTATCTGATTCTTCACTGTATAAGAAATAGAATATCGCTGAAAAAGACAACAAATTTGCCATCTTCTCTCTGATAAACAACTTATCTCTTTCATCTTTTATATATGACCAACTCTGTTTTAATTTGCTTATATATTTGATTCTTTCATTGTATAAAAAGATAATTACTGAAAAAAATGCTATTCGCTCACCGATGAACAATTTTTCGCTTTCTAACTTACATATGATCAACTCTGTTTTATTCTTTCTTTCGCTTATATATCTAATTTGTTCACTTCATAAGAAAAATAATATTGCTGAAAGAGACAATAAATTGCTACTTCCCCTCCGATGATGCATCAGTGTCCATTTTAGTTTAGTACGGTAAAATTTTGTGTGAACGTAAACAATACGATCAGGTGAAACAAAACATCATGGACGGAAAAGAACAACCGTAGAGTTTGCAACCATTAAACATGTAATATTAACTCGCTGTAACTTTACTAGTTGTTTTGTAAATGTGCCGCCCTGTTCGCTTCACTTATTATACAACTGTGTATAGTACCCGAGTTTGATTATCAAAAAGAAAACACGTGTTGATGTGTTATATTTCTTTTCGAATCAAATATAACCACTTGTTAAACCTGTATATTGTTATAGTTGATTTTGTGTTATGCTTCTATGGTTGTTAAATTTGTTGCAAAACTTTGAAAAGTTCAATTTCCAACATTGTAATATTTGCAGGGATGTTCAATTAGCATTGTAACAAATTAGCAATCCAGTTACATTTAGTGAAGAGTATGGGCGAGTTCCAAAACGTCATTTGCAATGAAACTAAACAAAGTCATGCATTCCTAAACGCAACCGTGTAAACGTTGACAATGTTATACATCCCTAAATGTATAATAAAAGTTATCGATGCGTAACAAAAAGCAAACTTGGCATTACTAATTTTGTTGATGCAGTGTTGTTATTACAAAGTAAACACCACACTTGTTTGCTTTGTTTCGAAACGGTAGTAAAAAGGCATCACTGCAATGTATTTTGACGTTTTAAAACTCACCCTATCATTAATAAGAAGAAGAATATGGCTGTAAACGATTTTGTTGTCTTCACTCCGGTGAACATATTTATCTCTTTCTATCTTATGCTGAATACATTAGGTTTTCATATCTTCACTCAGATTAACATATTTATCTCTATCTGTTATGTACTACATATAAACAACTGGGTTTTTAATACTTTTCCTTATACATATAACTTACTCTTGCATTGCATTTCATTTTCAATAGATATTTCAATAAGAAGCGTCGTTTTTAGTAATTGTTTATCCGTAATTAAGTTGTCGGCTATTATTAAATAAACGATTGAAATTAAGATCATTTTTGGTAATTCTATTGCCTTTAGATAAAACAATTTATTAGCTGATACATCAATATATATCTTTTTCGAATATGAATATGCCACAAACACCAGAGAAATATGATTGGAACGACACCGATGTGGGCGGCAGTCAATTAAATCACTAAAAATTATTTTTGTAAGTAAAATTAGAAATTAAAGAACAATAATAATACACATGTTCATTTTTTTTAAGCTAAAAAACAAACGAGAGGAAATATGAAGTGAAGTTGTTGCAACAAACAATGGTTAATAGAAAAATGGAAGTATAGGTATTAAAAAATAAATACAAAAGATTTTTTTAAAGTAAAACTGGACTTAACCAATAAATCTTTAACCTAATTTTTTTTCTTCCATGTGCTAGATCATGAGGACGTCTGCTTCGAGCAATTCTACTTCTCAACAGGAAGGCCGATCGCGGAAACCAGGTAAGTATTTGTGAATTTACAATTGAATTGAAAGCGTATTTGGAAATAGACCAAATAGATTGACTGATTTTTCTAAAACTACCTCGACCTTTTGTTCTTTATGAGAAAACCTTTCCTATTTCGTCACGACCTCTCGGTTAAAAGAGACCATTGTCCTTATATCAGGCTCAAAACGTAAACAATAAAAATTATTGAACTACCTTAAATTACTAAAATTCAAAATCATGTACTATCTATTTCGCCCTGATACTATTTCAATTCATTTTTATTTTCTTAACTAAAACATGTATTGCTACTTCCTAGGTATTCATTGCTCTTACAACCAACAGTGTCAACTAACGTTTCACTTATTTCCATCCGGTGAGTGTTTAACTTCTATATAAAAACTAAAAAAAACTTAAATACGCGATATTGTACCAAGACGTCCTACCTATCCGTCTTCTTTCATTTACCTTTTTTTTTCAAACCAAATATTAAAGTAAAAAATTAATTTGGCCAACTATTCTCTTGTCTCGTTACTAGACCATACGGCTATTACTTTAGCCTTGTTTCCAAAGCTAAGATCTCATCTTAACCTTGTATATGTTTAGAAATTCGTCATTTATTTAAATTTTATCAAACTGCATACTTAGCCTTCATCCTTTAAAATAGCTCAACTTGCTGTAAGGTTCGGAATTAGCTATAACCCATGCACTAGCAGACTAAAGGGTTCTTATGTTACCTAATGTCACAGTTACCCTGGAACTGGTACCCACTGCTCATAGTGTCGTGGCGGCTACAAATGTAGTCAGCTAATAAACGGTAGCGTCTGGTTGGCTATCAAAAAGGATAGTATGTTAACTGCGAATATAAAATAAAATGTTGCATTGACGAAATTTTCTAAACAATTCAAGGCTTCGACGGGCGAATCGCTTGGATATCTGCTTCCATAGAATAAAAAATTTGTCGCGATAAGGGTGCGAACTATATTCAGTTAAATACCATAGTCAAAATGGGTTTAAATATACTAAACAATTGAATAAAAATAAAACATGATCTCAGCGTTAAGGTGCTAAAAAAGTATAACGTGTGATAGTTGAATTAATTCGGAGAACTCTCGAACGTCTCCCCTTTAGTATAATGAAAGGTCATTACCGAAATACGGATACGGTAATGTAAAAGTAGGTCTTGTGGATACTAAGTCATAATAATTGGGTATAGAACGAAGAGTAGAAACTTAATCAACCACAAAAAATTAAACCACGTCTTCCCACCACACTAAAGATAAACCATTTGTGCCGGAATAAAACCAACGATTGCATCAGTGTCCATTTACGAGAAGTGAAAAACTGCCATGAAGGAAAAACAAAAACGGAATACATTTAGAAAACATTTAATAGTTTTGTTATAATTTAATATTTGAAATAAAATAAATGATGGCGAAAAGTGTAATTTTACAATGCACTCATATCTTTACAGGCATATTTTGTAGGTTATGTTGTTAGTAAGAAGAATATTGAATATGAGGTAGAAAAAAACCATAGAGAAAAAACGTTGGGACTAGCAGGCATTTTCTAGTTTTGTTTTATATTAATAACTTGTGAGTAGTTTTGTTAAAAAGAAGAAAATTGCTGAAAATTAATATTTGCTATCTTCACTCCGATATAAATAGTTATCTCTTTCTATCTTGTGCTTATCAATCCTGATTTATATTTTATTTTGTCTATCTGATTCTTCACTGTATAAGAAATAGAATATCGCTGAAAAAGACAACAAATTTGCCATCTTCTCTCTGATAAACAACTTATCTCTTTCATCTTTTATATATGACCAACTCTGTTTTAATTTGCTTATATATTTGATTCTTTCATTGTATAAAAAGATAATTACTGAAAAAAATGCTATTCGCTCACCGATGAACAATTTTTCGCTTTCTAACTTACATATGATCAACTCTGTTTTATTCTTTCTTTCGCTTATATATCTAATTTGTTCACTTCATAAGAAAAATAATATTGCTGAAAGAGACAATAAATTGCTACTTCCCCTCCGATGATGCATCAGTGTCCATTTTAGTTTAGTACGGTAAAATTTTGTGTGAACGTAAACAATACGATCAGGTGAAACAAAACATCATGGACGGAAAAGAACAACCGTAGAGTTTGCAACCATTAAACATGTAATATTAACTCGCTGTAACTTTACTAGTTGTTTTGTAAATGTGCCGCCCTGTTCGCTTCACTTATTATACAACTGTGTATAGTACCCGAGTTTGATTATCAAAAAGAAAACACGTGTTGATGTGTTATATTTCTTTTCGAATCAAATATAACCACTTGTTAAACCTGTATATTGTTATAGTTGATTTTGTGTTATGCTTCTATGGTTGTTAAATTTGTTGCAAAACTTTGAAAAGTTCAATTTCCAACATTGTAATATTTGCAGGGATGTTCAATTAGCATTGTAACAAATTAGCAATCCAGTTACATTTAGTGAAGAGTATGGGCGAGTTCCAAAACGTCATTTGCAATGAAACTAAACAAAGTCATGCATTCCTAAACGCAACCGTGTAAACGTTGACAATGTTATACATCCCTAAATGTATAATAAAAGTTATCGATGCGTAACAAAAAGCAAACTTGGCATTACTAATTTTGTTGATGCAGTGTTGTTATTACAAAGTAAACACCACACTTGTTTGCTTTGTTTCGAAACGGTAGTAAAAAGGCATCACTGCAATGTATTTTGACGTTTTAAAACTCACCCTATCATTAATAAGAAGAAGAATATGGCTGTAAACGATTTTGTTGTCTTCACTCCGGTGAACATATTTATCTCTTTCTATCTTATGCTGAATACATTAGGTTTTCATATCTTCACTCAGATTAACATATTTATCTCTATCTGTTATGTACTACATATAAACAACTGGGTTTTTAATACTTTTCCTTATACATATAACTTACTCTTGCATTGCATTTCATTTTCAATAGATATTTCAATAAGAAGCGTCGTTTTTAGTAATTGTTTATCCGTAATTAAGTTGTCGGCTATTATTAAATAAACGATTGAAATTAAGATCATTTTTGGTAATTCTATTGCCTTTAGATAAAACAATTTATTAGCTGATACATCAATATATATCTTTTTCGAATATGAATATGCCACAAACACCAGAGAAATATGATTGGAACGACACCGATGTGGGCGGCAGTCAATTAAATCACTAAAAATTATTTTTGTAAGTAAAATTAGAAATTAAAGAACAATAATAATACACATGTTCATTTTTTTTAAGCTAAAAAAGAAACGAGAGGAAATATGAAGTGAAGTTGTTGCAACAAACAATGGTTAATAGAAAAATGGAAGTATAGGTATTAAAAAATAAATACAAAAGATTTTTTTAAAGTAAAACTGGACTTAACCAATAAATCTTTAACCTAATTTTTTTTCTTCCATGTGCTAGATCATGAGGACGTCTGCTTCGAGCAATTCTACTTCTCAACAGGAAGGCCGATCGCGGAAACCAGGTAAGTATTTGTGAATTTACAATTGAATTGAAAGCGTATTTGGAAATAGACCAAATAGATTGACTGATTTTTCTAAAACTACCTCGACCTTTTGTTCTTTATGAGAAAACCTTTCCTATTTCGTCACGACCTCTCGGTTAAAAGAGACCATTGTCCTTATATCAGGCTCAAAACGTAAACAATAAAAATTATTGAACTACCTTAAATTACTAAAATTCAAAATCATGTACTATCTATTTCGCCCTGATACTATTTCAATTCATTTTTATTTTCTTAACTAAAACATGTATTGCTACTTCCTAGGTATTCATTGCTCTTACAACCAACAGTGTCAACTAACGTTTCACTTATTTCCATCCGGTGAGTGTTTAACTTCTATATAAAAACTAAAAAAAACTTAAATACGCGATATTGTACCAAGACGTCCTACCTATCCGTCTTCTTTCATTTACCTTTTTTTTTCAAACCAAATATTAAAGTAAAAAATTAATTTGGCCAACTATTCTCTTGTCTCGTTACTAGACCATACGGCTATTACTTTAGCCTTGTTTCCAAAGCTAAGATCTCATCTTAACCTTGTATATGTTTAGAAATTCGTCATTTATTTAAATTTTATCAAACTGCATACTTAGCCTTCATCCTTTAAAATAGCTCAACTTGCTGTAAGGTTCGGAATTAGCTATAACCCATGCACTAGCAGACTAAAGGGTTCTTATGTTACCTAATGTCACAGTTACCCTGGAACTGGTACCCACTGCTCATAGTGTCGTGGCGGCTACAAATGTAGTCAGCTAATAAACGGTAGCGTCTGGTTGGCTATCAAAAAGGATAGTATGTTAACTGCGAATATAAAATAAAATGTTGCATTGACGAAATTTTCTAAACAATTCAAGGCTTCGACGGGCGAATCGCTTGGATATCTGCTTCCATAGAATAAAAAATTTGTCGCGATAAGGGTGCGAACTATATTCAGTTAAATACCATAGTCAAAATGGGTTTAAATATACTAAACAATTGAATAAAAATAAAACATGATCTCAGCGTTAAGGTGCTAAAAAAGTATAACGTGTGATAGTTGAATTAATTCGGAGAACTCTCGAACGTCTCCCCTTTAGTATAATGAAAGGTCATTACCGAAATACGGATACGGTAATGTAAAAGTAGGTCTTGTGGATACTAAGTCATAATAATTGGGTATAGAACGAAGAGTAGAAACTTAATCAACCACAAAAAATTAAACCACGTCTTCCCACCACACTAAAGATAAACCATTTGTGCCGGAATAAAACCAACGATTGCATCAGTGTCCATTTACGAGAAGTGAAAAACTGCCATGAAGGAAAAACAAAAACGGAATACATTTAGAAAACATTTAATAGTTTTGTTATAATTTAATATTTGAAATAAAATAAATGATGGCGAAAAGTGTAATTTTACAATGCACTCATATCTTTACAGGCATATTTTGTAGGTTATGTTGTTAGTAAGAAGAATATTGAATATGAGGTAGAAAAAAACCATAGAGAAAAAACGTTGGGACTAGCAGGCATTTTCTAGTTTTGTTTTATATTAATAACTTGTGAGTAGTTTTGTTAAAAAGAAGAAAATTGCTGAAAATTAATATTTGCTATCTTCACTCCGATATAAATAGTTATCTCTTTCTATCTTGTGCTTATCAATCCTGATTTATATTTTATTTTGTCTATCTGATTCTTCACTGTATAAGAAATAGAATATCGCTGAAAAAGACAACAAATTTGCCATCTTCTCTCTGATAAACAACTTATCTCTTTCATCTTTTATATATGACCAACTCTGTTTTAATTTGCTTATATATTTGATTCTTTCATTGTATAAAAAGATAATTACTGAAAAAAATGCTATTCGCTCACCGATGAACAATTTTTCGCTTTCTAACTTACATATGATCAACTCTGTTTTATTCTTTCTTTCGCTTATATATCTAATTTGTTCACTTCATAAGAAAAATAATATTGCTGAAAGAGACAATAAATTGCTACTTCCCCTCCGATGATGCATCAGTGTCCATTTTAGTTTAGTACGGTAAAATTTTGTGTGAACGTAAACAATACGATCAGGTGAAACAAAACATCATGGACGGAAAAGAACAACCGTAGAGTTTGCAACCATTAAACATGTAATATTAACTCGCTGTAACTTTACTAGTTGTTTTGTAAATGTGCCGCCCTGTTCGCTTCACTTATTATACAACTGTGTATAGTACCCGAGTTTGATTATCAAAAAGAAAACACGTGTTGATGTGTTATATTTCTTTTCGAATCAAATATAACCACTTGTTAAACCTGTATATTGTTATAGTTGATTTTGTGTTATGCTTCTATGGTTGTTAAATTTGTTGCAAAACTTTGAAAAGTTCAATTTCCAACATTGTAATATTTGCAGGGATGTTCAATTAGCATTGTAACAAATTAGCAATCCAGTTACATTTAGTGAAGAGTATGGGCGAGTTCCAAAACGTCATTTGCAATGAAACTAAACAAAGTCATGCATTCCTAAACGCAACCGTGTAAACGTTGACAATGTTATACATCCCTAAATGTATAATAAAAGTTATCGATGCGTAACAAAAAGCAAACTTGGCATTACTAATTTTGTTGATGCAGTGTTGTTATTACAAAGTAAACACCACACTTGTTTGCTTTGTTTCGAAACGGTAGTAAAAAGGCATCACTGCAATGTATTTTGACGTTTTAAAACTCACCCTATCATTAATAAGAAGAAGAATATGGCTGTAAACGATTTTGTTGTCTTCACTCCGGTGAACATATTTATCTCTTTCTATCTTATGCTGAATACATTAGGTTTTCATATCTTCACTCAGATTAACATATTTATCTCTATCTGTTATGTACTACATATAAACAACTGGGTTTTTAATACTTTTCCTTATACATATAACTTACTCTTGCATTGCATTTCATTTTCAATAGATATTTCAATAAGAAGCGTCGTTTTTAGTAATTGTTTATCCGTAATTAAGTTGTCGGCTATTATTAAATAAACGATTGAAATTAAGATCATTTTTGGTAATTCTATTGCCTTTAGATAAAACAATTTATTAGCTGATACATCAATATATATCTTTTTCGAATATGAATATGCCACAAACACCAGAGAAATATGATTGGAACGACACCGATGTGGGCGGCAGTCAATTAAATCACTAAAAATTATTTTTGTAAGTAAAATTAGAAATTAAAGAACAATAATAATACACATGTTCATTTTTTTTAAGCTAAAAAAGAAACGAGAGGAAATATGAAGTGAAGTTGTTGCAACAAACAATGGTTAATAGAAAAATGGAAGTATAGGTATTAAAAAATAAATACAAAAGATTTTTTTAAAGTAAAACTGGACTTAACCAATAAATCTTTAACCTAATTTTTTTTCTTCCATGTGCTAGATCATGAGGACGTCTGCTTCGAGCAATTCTACTTCTCAACAGGAAGGCCGATCGCGGAAACCAGGTAAGTATTTGTGAATTTACAATTGAATTGAAAGCGTATTTGGAAATAGACCAAATAGATTGACTGATTTTTCTAAAACTACCTCGACCTTTTGTTCTTTATGAGAAAACCTTTCCTATTTCGTCACGACCTCTCGGTTAAAAGAGACCATTGTCCTTATATCAGGCTCAAAACGTAAACAATAAAAATTATTGAACTACCTTAAATTACTAAAATTCAAAATCATGTACTATCTATTTCGCCCTGATACTATTTCAATTCATTTTTATTTTCTTAACTAAAACATGTATTGCTACTTCCTAGGTATTCATTGCTCTTACAACCAACAGTGTCAACTAACGTTTCACTTATTTCCATCCGGTGAGTGTTTAACTTCTATATAAAAACTAAAAAAAACTTAAATACGCGATATTGTACCAAGACGTCCTACCTATCCGTCTTCTTTCATTTACCTTTTTTTTTCAAACCAAATATTAAAGTAAAAAATTAATTTGGCCAACTATTCTCTTGTCTCGTTACTAGACCATACGGCTATTACTTTAGCCTTGTTTCCAAAGCTAAGATCTCATCTTAACCTTGTATATGTTTAGAAATTCGTCATTTATTTAAATTTTATCAAACTGCATACTTAGCCTTCATCCTTTAAAATAGCTCAACTTGCTGTAAGGTTCGGAATTAGCTATAACCCATGCACTAGCAGACTAAAGGGTTCTTATGTTACCTAATGTCACAGTTACCCTGGAACTGGTACCCACTGCTCATAGTGTCGTGGCGGCTACAAATGTAGTCAGCTAATAAACGGTAGCGTCTGGTTGGCTATCAAAAAGGATAGTATGTTAACTGCGAATATAAAATAAAATGTTGCATTGACGAAATTTTCTAAACAATTCAAGGCTTCGACGGGCGAATCGCTTGGATATCTGCTTCCATAGAATAAAAAATTTGTCGCGATAAGGGTGCGAACTATATTCAGTTAAATACCATAGTCAAAATGGGTTTAAATATACTAAACAATTGAATAAAAATAAAACATGATCTCAGCGTTAAGGTGCTAAAAAAGTATAACGTGTGATAGTTGAATTAATTCGGAGAACTCTCGAACGTCTCCCCTTTAGTATAATGAAAGGTCATTACCGAAATACGGATACGGTAATGTAAAAGTAGGTCTTGTGGATACTAAGTCATAATAATTGGGTATAGAACGAAGAGTAGAAACTTAATCAACCACAAAAAATTAAACCACGTCTTCCCACCACACTAAAGATAAACCATTTGTGCCGGAATAAAACCAACGATTGCATCAGTGTCCATTTACGAGAAGTGAAAAACTGCCATGAAGGAAAAACAAAAACGGAATACATTTAGAAAACATTTAATAGTTTTGTTATAATTTAATATTTGAAATAAAATAAATGATGGCGAAAAGTGTAATTTTACAATGCACTCATATCTTTACAGGCATATTTTGTAGGTTATGTTGTTAGTAAGAAGAATATTGAATATGAGGTAGAAAAAAACCATAGAGAAAAAACGTTGGGACTAGCAGGCATTTTCTAGTTTTGTTTTATATTAATAACTTGTGAGTAGTTTTGTTAAAAAGAAGAAAATTGCTGAAAATTAATATTTGCTATCTTCACTCCGATATAAATAGTTATCTCTTTCTATCTTGTGCTTATCAATCCTGATTTATATTTTATTTTGTCTATCTGATTCTTCACTGTATAAGAAATAGAATATCGCTGAAAAAGACAACAAATTTGCCATCTTCTCTCTGATAAACAACTTATCTCTTTCATCTTTTATATATGACCAACTCTGTTTTAATTTGCTTATATATTTGATTCTTTCATTGTATAAAAAGATAATTACTGAAAAAAATGCTATTCGCTCACCGATGAACAATTTTTCGCTTTCTAACTTACATATGATCAACTCTGTTTTATTCTTTCTTTCGCTTATATATCTAATTTGTTCACTTCATAAGAAAAATAATATTGCTGAAAGAGACAATAAATTGCTACTTCCCCTCCGATGATGCATCAGTGTCCATTTTAGTTTAGTACGGTAAAATTTTGTGTGAACGTAAACAATACGATCAGGTGAAACAAAACATCATGGACGGAAAAGAACAACCGTAGAGTTTGCAACCATTAAACATGTAATATTAACTCGCTGTAACTTTACTAGTTGTTTTGTAAATGTGCCGCCCTGTTCGCTTCACTTATTATACAACTGTGTATAGTACCCGAGTTTGATTATCAAAAAGAAAACACGTGTTGATGTGTTATATTTCTTTTCGAATCAAATATAACCACTTGTTAAACCTGTATATTGTTATAGTTGATTTTGTGTTATGCTTCTATGGTTGTTAAATTTGTTGCAAAACTTTGAAAAGTTCAATTTCCAACATTGTAATATTTGCAGGGATGTTCAATTAGCATTGTAACAAATTAGCAATCCAGTTACATTTAGTGAAGAGTATGGGCGAGTTCCAAAACGTCATTTGCAATGAAACTAAACAAAGTCATGCATTCCTAAACGCAACCGTGTAAACGTTGACAATGTTATACATCCCTAAATGTATAATAAAAGTTATCGATGCGTAACAAAAAGCAAACTTGGCATTACTAATTTTGTTGATGCAGTGTTGTTATTACAAAGTAAACACCACACTTGTTTGCTTTGTTTCGAAACGGTAGTAAAAAGGCATCACTGCAATGTATTTTGACGTTTTAAAACTCACCCTATCATTAATAAGAAGAAGAATATGGCTGTAAACGATTTTGTTGTCTTCACTCCGGTGAACATATTTATCTCTTTCTATCTTATGCTGAATACATTAGGTTTTCATATCTTCACTCAGATTAACATATTTATCTCTATCTGTTATGTACTACATATAAACAACTGGGTTTTTAATACTTTTCCTTATACATATAACTTACTCTTGCATTGCATTTCATTTTCAATAGATATTTCAATAAGAAGCGTCGTTTTTAGTAATTGTTTATCCGTAATTAAGTTGTCGGCTATTATTAAATAAACGATTGAAATTAAGATCATTTTTGGTAATTCTATTGCCTTTAGATAAAACAATTTATTAGCTGATACATCAATATATATCTTTTTCGAATATGAATATGCCACAAACACCAGAGAAATATGATTGGAACGACACCGATGTGGGCGGCAGTCAATTAAATCACTAAAAATTATTTTTGTAAGTAAAATTAGAAATTAAAGAACAATAATAATACACATGTTCATTTTTTTTAAGCTAAAAAAGAAACGAGAGGAAATATGAAGTGAAGTTGTTGCAACAAACAATGGTTAATAGAAAAATGGAAGTATAGGTATTAAAAAATAAATACAAAAGATTTTTTTAAAGTAAAACTGGACTTAACCAATAAATCTTTAACCTAATTTTTTTTCTTCCATGTGCTAGATCATGAGGACGTCTGCTTCGAGCAATTCTACTTCTCAACAGGAAGGCCGATCGCGGAAACCAGGTAAGTATTTGTGAATTTACAATTGAATTGAAAGCGTATTTGGAAATAGACCAAATAGATTGACTGATTTTTCTAAAACTACCTCGACCTTTTGTTCTTTATGAGAAAACCTTTCCTATTTCGTCACGACCTCTCGGTTAAAAGAGACCATTGTCCTTATATCAGGCTCAAAACGTAAACAATAAAAATTATTGAACTACCTTAAATTACTAAAATTCAAAATCATGTACTATCTATTTCGCCCTGATACTATTTCAATTCATTTTTATTTTCTTAACTAAAACATGTATTGCTACTTCCTAGGTATTCATTGCTCTTACAACCAACAGTGTCAACTAACGTTTCACTTATTTCCATCCGGTGAGTGTTTAACTTCTATATAAAAACTAAAAAAAACTTAAATACGCGATATTGTACCAAGACGTCCTACCTATCCGTCTTCTTTCATTTACCTTTTTTTTTCAAACCAAATATTAAAGTAAAAAATTAATTTGGCCAACTATTCTCTTGTCTCGTTACTAGACCATACGGCTATTACTTTAGCCTTGTTTCCAAAGCTAAGATCTCATCTTAACCTTGTATATGTTTAGAAATTCGTCATTTATTTAAATTTTATCAAACTGCATACTTAGCCTTCATCCTTTAAAATAGCTCAACTTGCTGTAAGGTTCGGAATTAGCTATAACCCATGCACTAGCAGACTAAAGGGTTCTTATGTTACCTAATGTCACAGTTACCCTGGAACTGGTACCCACTGCTCATAGTGTCGTGGCGGCTACAAATGTAGTCAGCTAATAAACGGTAGCGTCTGGTTGGCTATCAAAAAGGATAGTATGTTAACTGCGAATATAAAATAAAATGTTGCATTGACGAAATTTTCTAAACAATTCAAGGCTTCGACGGGCGAATCGCTTGGATATCTGCTTCCATAGAATAAAAAATTTGTCGCGATAAGGGTGCGAACTATATTCAGTTAAATACCATAGTCAAAATGGGTTTAAATATACTAAACAATTGAATAAAAATAAAACATGATCTCAGCGTTAAGGTGCTAAAAAAGTATAACGTGTGATAGTTGAATTAATTCGGAGAACTCTCGAACGTCTCCCCTTTAGTATAATGAAAGGTCATTACCGAAATACGGATACGGTAATGTAAAAGTAGGTCTTGTGGATACTAAGTCATAATAATTGGGTATAGAACGAAGAGTAGAAACTTAATCAACCACAAAAAATTAAACCACGTCTTCCCACCACACTAAAGATAAACCATTTGTGCCGGAATAAAACCAACGATTGCATCAGTGTCCATTTACGAGAAGTGAAAAACTGCCATGAAGGAAAAACAAAAACGGAATACATTTAGAAAACATTTAATAGTTTTGTTATAATTTAATATTTGAAATAAAATAAATGATGGCGAAAAGTGTAATTTTACAATGCACTCATATCTTTACAGGCATATTTTGTAGGTTATGTTGTTAGTAAGAAGAATATTGAATATGAGGTAGAAAAAAACCATAGAGAAAAAACGTTGGGACTAGCAGGCATTTTCTAGTTTTGTTTTATATTAATAACTTGTGAGTAGTTTTGTTAAAAAGAAGAAAATTGCTGAAAATTAATATTTGCTATCTTCACTCCGATATAAATAGTTATCTCTTTCTATCTTGTGCTTATCAATCCTGATTTATATTTTATTTTGTCTATCTGATTCTTCACTGTATAAGAAATAGAATATCGCTGAAAAAGACAACAAATTTGCCATCTTCTCTCTGATAAACAACTTATCTCTTTCATCTTTTATATATGACCAACTCTGTTTTAATTTGCTTATATATTTGATTCTTTCATTGTATAAAAAGATAATTACTGAAAAAAATGCTATTCGCTCACCGATGAACAATTTTTCGCTTTCTAACTTACATATGATCAACTCTGTTTTATTCTTTCTTTCGCTTATATATCTAATTTGTTCACTTCATAAGAAAAATAATATTGCTGAAAGAGACAATAAATTGCTACTTCCCCTCCGATGATGCATCAGTGTCCATTTTAGTTTAGTACGGTAAAATTTTGTGTGAACGTAAACAATACGATCAGGTGAAACAAAACATCATGGACGGAAAAGAACAACCGTAGAGTTTGCAACCATTAAACATGTAATATTAACTCGCTGTAACTTTACTAGTTGTTTTGTAAATGTGCCGCCCTGTTCGCTTCACTTATTATACAACTGTGTATAGTACCCGAGTTTGATTATCAAAAAGAAAACACGTGTTGATGTGTTATATTTCTTTTCGAATCAAATATAACCACTTGTTAAACCTGTATATTGTTATAGTTGATTTTGTGTTATGCTTCTATGGTTGTTAAATTTGTTGCAAAACTTTGAAAAGTTCAATTTCCAACATTGTAATATTTGCAGGGATGTTCAATTAGCATTGTAACAAATTAGCAATCCAGTTACATTTAGTGAAGAGTATGGGCGAGTTCCAAAACGTCATTTGCAATGAAACTAAACAAAGTCATGCATTCCTAAACGCAACCGTGTAAACGTTGACAATGTTATACATCCCTAAATGTATAATAAAAGTTATCGATGCGTAACAAAAAGCAAACTTGGCATTACTAATTTTGTTGATGCAGTGTTGTTATTACAAAGTAAACACCACACTTGTTTGCTTTGTTTCGAAACGGTAGTAAAAAGGCATCACTGCAATGTATTTTGACGTTTTAAAACTCACCCTATCATTAATAAGAAGAAGAATATGGCTGTAAACGATTTTGTTGTCTTCACTCCGGTGAACATATTTATCTC